>JABUQX010113473.1:37500-65000 GCA_015478945.1 Trachelipus rathkii
ATAGTTTCTAAAGTTCTCCTTATCACCATTACCTCTATACAGGGAAATTATCACTGGCCTCCTTCAATTTTTTTGAAACTACACACTCCACAAAAGCTTTGTTACACAACTTCCATATCCACTCAGTCACAATTTCACCTCCATTCTTGATTATTTCACCAGTAATCCATACCTGCTGATTTACCATTCTTCAATTTCTTCATTCTAACTAATATCTCTTCCACAAAATACCTACTTCTCCTTACGCCATCAAATTCATACACATTTACTATCACCGCTTCATCACTGCCAATATTATGCAGATTTACGCAGTGCTCCCTCCACACTCTCCTCACATCCATTTCATCAGTCACGAATCACCATCCCTGTTCATTATTCTATAAAGATTCCTCTTACTGTTTTTCTTAACCTTTCGTACCTCCTTTCTTCCTTCTCTTGTAAGTCTCCATTCATCCTTTTTCCAAACTGTTCATTCAACTCTTATTTTTTCCTCCTACGTATCCAACTTTTAGCCTTTCTCTTTCCCTTCCCTATATATTTCCATACACCTTTCTTTCAAACATTTGCTTTCAGCACAATCAACCACACTATTTTAGGGGAAGGATTTAGATTCAGTTATTTCAATCTATAATGCCTTGAAATACGATAATCTTTGTTTAAATTGATTTGAGAATATCTGAACCTATATTTACCGTCTTTAATATACTGTATTTTAAGGTCACTGTATTCAACTAAATTGCTCCATGTATTAGAAGAGAGCAGAGAGATATTGGTAGAATCAGTTGGAAAGCCTAAATCGTTCATAAATCGGAGCACTTCCTACTTTGTAAAATTTATGACTACCCTTGTTGTTTTATTTGTGGTTGTGTTTGTGAAATGGCGGATTTGCACGGGCTTTGGCTTTTTTACACTTTGCCAATGTCCGCGGCTACATTCTAATTTCGAGCCAGTATAATATCACCAACTCTTGTTACGGAGATAGCTAAGGATTATAATTATAACTTATGAAATAAGTTCCTTCTGAAGTGTGGGGTATATGCCCACGTAACATTTAACACTTCCGTAACACGGCTCTGAAATCTCGAATCTCCTAACTTAAATGTTCTATGGCTTAAAATCTGTCTTCCTACTACTACAATAATTCTGAACATCTGCTACTGTTCTTCCAATGATACAGTGTTTCATACTTACTTATTTTACTATTTCTCGCGAGACATATTTTCTCATCCAAATATTGAGATCCTCAGTTTAAAGGATAGCAATGTACACAACTCTGAATGGCTAGAGTCCTCTAATACTAATCTGGAAAGGGAGAAACTGAATCATTCAGCATTCTCAACGAGCTGGAACAACTGTTTTGAGAACCTACACATATTCCTGATCGTCCCAACCAATTATTATTGATGGCCCTTATTCTATGCTTCACCAATACTCCTTTTCCCTACACAAAAGTCAAATTCACTTTTATTGCTAATTGGTAATTCTAACCACAACTTTATATCTCCTAATTTTAATGCCTTCTCTCTAACAGCTCTATCCTGTCATAAGAGTGTCTTCTTGTACTTTTTGACTTATTGGAGGGTTTTGCATTGCTTCTACTCTAACTATCCCTGGAGTCATTGTTTTGACTGAAGACGCTTCGGCTTTAGTCGATAATGTGACGGCTGTAATCTCTGATAGGATGAGCAGGTTCATTTTTTAGTCAAAATCTTTCTATCCTCAAAATACATGGTTCGATGATGCTAGTTCTCGCACAATTCAAGCTAGAGAGTGGTATCGGAAGTGGAAAAATTTTGTTCTTACATTACTTTCGTTGCTTTCCATTCAGCTAAGAATCGTTGGAGGGATACTATTCGATGAGCAAAGTGAACTTTCACTAAAACAAAATTTCACTGACCTTCTTGGTTCTCTAACTGACAAATCTTTCTGAATTTTTGCCCAAAACATCTCTAACAATTTCTGCAAATTTTACCTGTGCGTCTATTTGATCGAGTGCATGGACCCTGAAATCTATGGATGTTATGAAAGCAAGAGACCCGGATGGCATTTCTTCCTGAGCTTTGAGGCTGTGTGCTTCTTAGCTGGTGCAACCCTTAATTCAACTCAGTATTATTTGCCTCAATACTAGTATTTTTTCTCAGTGTTGGTCGCACGCATATGTCCAACCATTCCGAGGAAAGGAAGGCTCACAAATCTTTCTAACTATTGTTTATAGTTCTTATTTGTATTAATTATATCTAAGATCTTTGAAACCATTCTCAACTCTCATTTCTTGGTCTCAACGAAGCTGCAAGTTCTGTTTTAACTGTGAGATTTTCTCTTCTTAATTAATCCAATTTTACAATGGCCTTCTCATCCGCCCTTGTTTAGAATGCTGCTCTCATGTCTGTAGAGGGGTATCTGATTTCACTCGTGTTTTGGATAGGGCAGAGTGAAAGGCCTAAAGACTTATATTCTGTTCCGTATTTTCCAATTCACATGACCCTTCATCTTTTCGACGCGTCGTTAGAGCTTTGTCTTTTTCTCTTGGTACTACAGCGATTAGTGATCGAAAAAACTTTCCACACATGTTAAACCATTTTTACAACATTCTCGTTGCATAAGATTTGCGTGTCTGCACATGAATTTGGTGTTAACATTATCAATTCCACATTTGTTTTGCCGTGGTGCTTTCGTCTTTCAAGCCACCTCTGCTATGTAGAATTCTCTTCCATTTTCTGTACTTCCTACCGAATTTAATCTTCCTCCCTTTAAATATTACGTCTGTGCCCATCTGCAAAGTTTGTGTTAGGTGAGAATTGTATTGGCTTTAATTTTTTGACATTTCTTTTAGCATTTTACTCTCCCTCCTTCAATAGGTCTATGCCCGTGAATGGCGGTGATAAATGTAAAATAAAATGCTCAAACGCAATTCTGATTTTCAGCCAAAAATGTCCACTATATTTGAAAATTATTTTGTTACTTTCCAATTATTAGAAAAAAATGTAAAAAATTTCAAGCAACCACAATTTTCCCCTCAAAATTATATTCTATCATCTGTAATAAAGGAAAGGGGGAAAGCTTTAAAATATATTGTCCGGGGCGGCAGAAGACCCATATATATATATATATATATATATATATATATATATATATATATATATATATATAGTATATATATATATATATATATATATATATATATATATATATATATATATATATATATATATATATATATATATATATATATATATATATATGTGTGTGTGTGTGTGTGTGTGAGTGAGTGATTCGTTTAAGGCACTCGCAAAGAACATTAATGAATATCAGCTACCATTATGTTTAAAAACTGGAACGATTTTCGGTTTTACACGTTCAAATTATTGAGTTATTACGATATATTCATTCCTATTTCAGGTAAAGAGGAGTTACATAATTTTGAAGGGCCCTCCAAAATGTTACTCGCATCGCCTGTTCGGTCAACTTTCGAAGTATATAAATTCACAACAATTTGTGTTAACCTTCATCACAGTGTTACCAACAACAAAATATGTTTTTAAAAACCTATTTTTGAAAGTTAATGAATTATGTGAAATGTCAGAGATTCATTGAAATTATTACGATTGAATATTAATCGTTTCACGCGAGATTGTCTTGCGGGGGTAAGGGGGGTAAGAAGCAGGACGAAGTAATCATGTTAATCATGTTGGCCAATTCATTGGAATAGGGAATTTGTTCGCCTCATTTACCTTAATGATAAAGTCATTATTGAAATTATAATCACCAATCAAATTTCAAATAAAATGAAATTCTCTCTCTCTCTCTCTCTCTCTCTCTCTCTCTCTCTCTCTCTCTCTCTCTCTCTCTCTCTCTCTCTCTCTCTCTCTCTTATATATATATATATATATATATATATATATATATATATATATATATATATAATATATATAATAACGTATATATATATATATATATATAAATATATATATACTATATATATATATATAAATAAATGGTTGAGTTGCCAAAACTTTAACAAACGTTTCTCTTCTTTGTCATAAGAGTTAACACGTTATGCAATTCACACATCACAAAAGGAAAAAAGTTAAACAAAAATGGAGAGAGAATGGCGAACCGCCTCCAGCTCACCACTATTATATTATATAATCATATATATATATATATATATATATATATAAATATTATATATATATATAGATATATATATATAATATATATATATATATATATAATATACAGACATATATATATAAATATATATATTATTCCGTTCATATATATTATCGGAGGCCTGATTAAATTCGCCAAAAAAATTGCTCCGGCCGGCATATTCCGACCAACTGTTTGCCAGCTTTCCTTTTTATTATCCCACATCCAAATAACCCTGTTAAAAAGTTTTATTTAATAACTTCCTTATTATATATAAGCTGAAATTACGGGTTAGGAATCCTTGTAAGACAATAGCATGCAGTGTCTTAGAGTGTATGCATCTCTGTAAGAGGCTATTGCAAACCTCCTGCATATCACTTTGCAATAATGGTGGCCTACTTCATACTTACACTATGTACCTTATTTGAAAGTCTAGTGTTTGGTGCCTCTTTTCCTCCGCGGAGGAAAAGAATGCCAAACGAACAAGGGTTATGATTGGTGCCTGGGTCCACATAGGACGCCACCAAATCATACCCGGGAGTCTCGTGGCAACCCTCATAGTGAGAGGATGCCCCACGTAAATTGTTAGAGTTAACAAAAGGCCGGCAGGTCTATTTAGGATAGGGAATTAGTGCATTATCTTATTAGTTAGTCTGTGTAATTCATAATAGTGCTAACGTTGATATATGCCCATCCATTACTTATCCATTGTTTAATGAAAATCATCCTTTGTATTGTTATCTAACTACCATAATAACCAACTAACCGAGGGAAAGTGGCTCTAATTTACCCCTCTGCTATGACTGGTTGAAGTGATTTCAACCTAGACGTCATTTTGGTGAAACCCCGGAGCGACAGGGGGCTAAACCCCTAATTGGAGTCAGATATAAATTAGTGAAAAAAAAAAAAAAAAAAAAAAAAAAAACCGGTACTTCCCCGGCAGGAGGGCTTAAAAAAACGGAAGTTAAAAAAAGGAAAAAAAATATTTGAGTCAAAGTAATAACGTGAAGAATAAAGTTCTTATTAACATCATTAAAGTAAGAGAATAAAGTCGTTATTACTTCGAAAGCGAAAATTCAAGCTCTCGATTTAGGCCTAAAATCAACGCCTAATCAGTGACTCAAAAGCAGTCAGCAACAACAAGCCATAGAAATGGTGTCAACGAAGAAGCTGACTCTGAGGACTCAAACAAAGAAGTCCACAAAAAGAGGGAAGGACCAAACTCCCTCTCCCCAACGCCTTTCCCCCTCTCAGGATGAGGAAACGCCATCTGGTTCTCGCTCCGAAACTGAGATGGAAGCGACGCCATCATCTTCGCGCCAAAAGGAAAGGACGCGGCGTCATGATGCCGACTCACCGCCAAGAACATACAGTCAATTAACATCAAGTCAATTACCAACCTTTGACCCCTACGATGTTATAAATTGGTTAAGTGCGACCACAGCGATCTTCAAATTAAATCACATAGAAGATACACATGAACGTGTTCGGTTGTTGGCTCCAATTTTGCCCACAAATTTGGTCTCCAAAATCACTTTTCCGCTTCAAAATAACGCGTATCGTCTGCTATTACAAAATATAGAAGAAGTTTACCTCCCAGCTTTGAGGAACAGGATCCGGGATGTCTTTAAACAAGGCATGAGACCTGATGAATTGCCCAGTGAATATCTCCATCGTGTAAAAGGAGTATTGGGGAATAAAAGCTTCGATGTGTTGGTAGAACACAACCCCAAATTTGCGATAGACCTCTTCTTAGAGCAGATGCCCCAAAATATTCAGATGTCAGTCTATTCATTAGCTGAAGAAAATGACCTTGTAAGGATGGTCAAAGTTTCAGACGATCTTTATAAGAATTTTGTTCGAAAAGGAAGAAATTATCATCAACCAAACGAAGAACAGACTTGGAGCTCTGTGAATTCTGTACGTAACAAACCAGACTCCGCCTACCTTCTTCCCAACGCGCGCAACCAAGAGCGCCAACATGAAACTGAGAGCAGAAGTGAAGGTCAAATCGCCACCCAGCTGGCCCACCTCACGAAGATTGTGACCGAGCTCGCACAGGACTTTCAGCTGTTCATTAAAAACCAAGCGAACTCAGCTGAAAAAGGAAATAGGACCCGCGAGAAAAGTAGGTCACGCTACGCCGAATCAGATACGAATGGATACAGTAAAGCATTTAATAACGCTGTCAATCAGTTATGCTTCTATCATGCTCGCTATCTCTTCAAAGCTTATAAATGTGAGAGTAATGAATGTCCTATGTATCCATTAATATATGGGAATAACCAGAAAAATGTCCCATCATCGTCGGAAAACTGCTAACAAGGCTGCGAAATTTACCATCAAATAGCAGCCGTGAAAAACCAACTCACAATAGAAAAGTGAGATTTAGTAATACCCTCCAAGTGATAAGTGACTCTATTACAAACAGTGAGGTGCTTAATGAAATAAACTTACTAAATAAAAGTGCTGAAGAATTAAATAAAAATTGTATCAATCATAATAACTCTATTAACCTTCAAAATAATAGTGAAATAGCTACTACTACTACTACTACTACTACTACTATTAATAATAATAATAATAATAATAATAATAATAAATTAAATAATAATAATAATAATAATAATAATAATAATTAATAATACATAAATAATAATTAATAATAATAATAATAATAATAATAATAATAATAACAAAATGAAAATATATTATTATTAAAGACAATATGAACTATACTGATCCAGAAATTGATCAAAATATAGATACAAATACCAGCACTATTCAAACGGAAAATATAAATATTATTAAAAATAACAATAAAAATGAAAAAAATGAACAAAAAAATAAAAACTTTATCAATGAATCATATTCAATTTTCACAAATGTACAAGGAATGCATGATCCTTCTAGTTTAAAGAACTCTAATAATATAAATATGAGAAGTAGTAGTAGTCCACAAAACGAAAATATATATCAATAAATAAAAATATTATATTAAATAATACTGACCTCAATACAGGTCTCGATGCAACTGTCTCAAACAATTTTGGTAATGTACAAACTAATCATTTTATTACTACTGTCAATCCATCGCATGTGGGATACATCTTTTTTAAATCAAATTTATTAAAGGGGGGAGGGGTGTTATAGATAATACAAGGGAGAATGGGAGCAATGAAGCAAATATCCTGTCAGACCCAACAGATTTGAGTGCTGATGACGAGCGCTGCGTAAGCAGTAAGATAGTTACAGCCGATGTTGAGGGAGACAATAGGGTTTGCAAGATTGATAATTTGAACTTGTATATTGTCTATGACACACTTAATAAGATCGATTATTTGTTAGACTGCGGATCTGTACACAATATTTTATCTTACAATAATAATGACCATCAAAAAGCGCCAGTAGGTTACCTACTTGCAGCTAACAACTCAAAAATTGCAGTCTACGGTATTAAAGATGTTGAAATCGATCTGGGATTGGGGCGTAAATATATGGTTACTTTTTATATCGCTAATGTAAGCACCAATATTTTAGGATTAGACTTTTTGAAAAATTTTGAGATGGGCATTAATTTTAAAGATGATTTGTTATTAGATCAAGTTACGAAAAATACCTTAAATTTGAGTAGAAATGTTTTTAATATTAATGATGTTCCTATTTCTTCTTCTTCAAATCTCTCTCTCTCTCCTCCTACTGCGTCTGTGCCTTCTAGTTCTTTAAATTTTAATGAGTTATTATCGAAATATTCTGAGGTATTTGTAAACCCTTATCTCCCCGAAAACCACCACATCAAATTGAAACAAGAAAAAAGGTGGAACGAAATTTTTGATAAGTATAAAAATAAAAATAAGAGAATGAGCACAGCATTAATAGCTAAGGACGGTCAAATAACTACGGACGCAGATGCCGCCTATATTCCAGAGAGAGTATTAATAGATTTAGCCAACAATTTTCCTTATAAAATAGATATAAAGGGGCCGCCCATCTCCCTTAAGATAAGAAGGGTCCCCCACAAACTCTATGCTCAAACAAAAGCAGAACTGGACAACCTCGTAGCTACAGGAGTCCTCCGACGCGGCCACTCTCCCTGGTCTTTCCCCATGAGTGTACTTCAGAAAAGCGACAATCGAGTCAGAATAATCTCCGATTTCAGAGAATTGAACAAAAGAGCTGAGGTAGGAGTCTATGGACTTCCGCACCTGCAAGATGCAATATCAAACCTGCAGGGGAGCCGTCTTTTCACTAAACTTGATGTGACGCAGGCATTTTACTCAGTGCCATTAGCCCCAGACTCACAAAAGTACTTTACCATCACTTCCAATATAGGCTCTTTTATCTACCAAAATCTTCCCATGGGTTATGTGTCATCTCCCTTTATCTTTCAATCTTACATTGATACAGTCCTACAGGGCCTACCAAATACTCAGGCCTACATGGATGACGTTTTGATTCACACTAAGACCGAAGAAGAGCACAAAATTCTCCTGGAGAAGGTGTTGAAGAGGTTAAGTTATCTGCACATAAGCTTAAATCCCGCAAAATGCCAAATAGCCCAGAGCGAGATTAATTATTTGGGTTATACTGTAAATGCAAGCGGCATCAGACCTAATCATGATAAAATTGGGGATATTTTAAACACCCCAAAGCCTCGAACCATCAAAGAATTAAGATCTTTCCTCGGACGCGTTAGTTTCTATCGAAGCAGCGTCCCATTATTTTCTGAAATAACAGCGCCCCTAAATCTATTTTTAAAAGGGAAACCTTACTCAAATCGCCGCATCTGCTGGAATTCAACTGCAGATAAAGCTTTCAAAAATATTAAAAATGCTGTTGAAAATGCTTCTGTACTCACTTATCCCGGTACCTCTTCTAATTACATAATTATCATACATACCACAAAGGTATCTGCAGCTGCTGTTATTTTATCCGCTACTGGCACAGACCACCTTCCGATTGCCTTTTATAGTTCACTCTTGTCCCCTACCGAAAGAAATTATGACGAAGCCAATCGCTTATTAGTCTGCTTAACAAAAGTCTTCAAAAAGTACGGCTATCTCCTCACAAATAAAAATATTGATATAGAAACCAACTGCCGGGAACTTATAAACAAATATAAAAGAACAAACGACGATAAAAACTTCAATATTCGGGAAATTAGAAGTCTGAATTTATTAACTAGTTACAAAGTTTCTTTCAAATTGATAACAAAAAAGAAAAATCCCTTAGAAGAGTATTTGTTAAGAAATGATATAAATAATGAGGATCCAAATAACAATGAAAATGAAACTCCTGAAGCAGCAGAAATATCAGAGATCACACCCTCCCCTACAAATGCTGTGATTGGCCCTCGCCTCGGCGAACTGGCCAATGAGAACGGAGTTCCCGTACTCCACGTGGAGTCCTGTCCGAATTTTACAACCACTTTTAAATATCAAGAACTTTCTCCGACCCTCAAGACTCGGTATCATGAGGCCATAAAACTTAACCGCGCACGTGCCACGGCCGACATTCCAACAAAGGGTGAAAGTACAAACCTTTTAAATAACCACAATGTAAACAAAGAAAATTCCACACATAGTTCTCCTGAGAAGAAAGGGACTTTAAAACCGAAAGGGTTGAGAATGGAAGAAAGGATGGAAATGGAAGAAAATGAATTACTAAAAATAAAAGAAAAATCGCAAAATAACAAGTTAGATGAAATAAATGATATACTTACCGAAAACACACGAATAAATTTGATTCAGCGCTGTAATGAAGCTCATGTTGACTTAATAAAACGCTTCAGAAAAGAAGTAGACTATGCAGAAATTAGTAAAGACCAGTTAGAAGACGAATATATTAATGTATTACTTGAAAATAAAGAGAAAAATTCATTGATCATAAAGAAACAACCCTTCTGGTTCAAGAAAAAGGAAATCTCTCTTTATGTAGATACATCACAAAATTATGCCAGAGTCATTCTTCCAGAACAACATATAGACGATATTATACGAATGACTCACTTTCAAGGACACCTCGGGATATCGCGCTGTCTTACCGCCATAAAGGGAGACTTTGTGTTTCGCAACATGCATAAGAGAGTAAAAGCACTTGTGAGAAGCTGTCCACAATGTCAAATAGGCAAAACCGGACGTGGTATAAATCCTATTTACGGAAAATATAAAGAAGTTTCCTACAAGTTCCAAGATTTAAACTGTGATATACTGAAATTGCCTGTTTGTAGAGGGTACAAGTATTTATTAACCCTCATTGATAGGTACTCTCATTATGTGTGGGCATTTCCCCTCAAGGACATCACAAAAGAAACCATCGTTAAAACATTAATAAATCAGCTAATCCCGATGTGTGGAGTTCCCAGCCATCTGATCACAGACCGAGGTGGAAATTTTACATCACATTTATTTGAAAGTGTCTGTAAACTGTTAGGAATAACACATATAACTACCGCGAGCTACGCGCCCTTCTCGAACTCCAAGGTGGAGGTAACCCATAAGATGATTCTAACCAGTTTAAGAACCATGCTAGCTGAGCCAGGCATGGAGAGTCAAGGGTGGTTAGACGTTTTACCATTCGTCTTATTCGCGCTTAGGCTCGCCCCCATCTCAGAATCGGGCATCTGCCCCAGCAAATTGATGTTCGGGCAAGATATAAACATTCCTGACGGTTTGATAGACCCTTCACTCCCAGACGGTCCTAAAACCTATGATAATTATATTGAAAAACTAGCAGGACTCATAGCTAAACCACTCTCTCAGAGGACCAACTTAAGAAACAGAAACGTGTTCGTGCCTCGTAACTTAAAAGATGCTCACTATCTGCTGGTAAAGAGTCAACAATACAATCGTGGTAAGCTCTCTCCAAGATACCACGGACCTTATAGAGTCGTCAAGATCACTAATAATAACGCTCATATTGTGAAAGGAGATAAGGTGGTGGTAGAAAATTTGAGAAATGTCAAAATTTTCTATAATCTCGTTCCTGATCCACCAGAACGCAAGAAAAACGCGGAATAACAGAAGTAGAGAAAAGAAATGAGGAACCGAGGTAAATAGCTCTTGAGGAAAATAAGAGTCTAAGACGTTGCTATGGTAATTAATACGAGAACAATAGTGTTTATAAAAGGTATTAAATATTCATATTGTAAGTTCTTTCACCTTCCACAAGTAGTATTTCACCTGTTCTTCCTCTTTCCTCAACTTTGTATTTCATGTATTCAATCGAAGGAGGGTAAGAAAGTATCTCTGTGAAATCGAAAACAGGGGCCTCACCCCTGTTCTCCGAGGCAGAGATCCTTTTTTTGCACTCGAGGGCCACCAGTTCTAGGGTGAAATTACGTTAGGGAATCCTTGTAAGACAATAGCATGCAGTGTCTTAGAGTGTATGCATCTCTGTAAGAGGCTATTGCAAACCTCCTGCATATCACTTTGCAATAATGGTGGCCTACTTCATACTTACACTATGTACCTTATTTGGAAAGTCCAGCTGTTTTGGTGCCTCTTTTCCCTCCGCGCCGAGGAAAAACTGCCAAACGAACAAGGGTTATGATTGGTGCCTGGGTCCACATAGGACGCCACCGAATCATGCCCGGGAGTCTCGTAGCAACCCTCATAGTGAGAGGATGCCCTACGTAAATTGTTAGAGTTAACAAAAGGCCGGCAGGTCTATTTAGGATAGGGAATTAGTGCATTATCTTATTAGTTAGTCTGTGTAATTCTAATTCATAATAGTGCTAACGTTGATATATGCCCATCCATTATTCATCCATTGTTTAATGAAAATCATCTTTGTATTGTTTATCTAACTATCATAATAAACCAACTACGAGGAAAGTGCTCTAATTACCCCCATGCTATGACTGTCGAAGTGATTTCGGCCTATATATATATATATATATATATATATATATTTATATATATAATGTAAATGCCAAATCTCTATATATATTATATATATATATATATATATAATATAATATATATATATATATATAATATATTATATATATATATATATATATATATATATATATATATGTTGTAATTCCGTCATATATATTATCGGGGGCCTGGCATAATTCTGTAAAAAAAAATTGCTCCTGCCGGGATATTCCGACCAACTGTTGCAGCTTTTCCTTTTTAATTATCCCAACATCAAATTAACCTGTTAACAAGTTTATTAATAACAGTCCTTTCAGTATATAATGCATTTTGAATAAAATATATTATATTAGTTTTACAATCATAGCCCTAAATTACTTTATAGTAATAAACCTTATTCAAACTTTTCAAGTAAAGTGGTTATAGTCCCTCTTCAAGTGTTCATTGAAAAATGTTTTCTAACTAGAGGAGCTCTAAATATATAAAAAAATCTAAACTTCTTCAACTTCAAAAGTTGAAAACATTGCTTTCTATTTTTGTTTACACATTATGTGAATCTTTAACTTTTCATAAAAATGTATTAAATTTAGTCATATAATATGTTACAATTATTTAGTCATTATAATATTCAATAGTTTCAATATATAATATATTCTTCCAATATTTTAAATTGGAAAAAATTACTCTAATTAACTGATGAGTTTTAATAGGAATATTTGTTTTATTCATTTGCCAGAATAATGTAACTTTATTAAATCAAAATGTTTTAAAAGAAAAAAAAATACCTTTAATTGAAAATCTGCTGTATATATTTTTATTATAGTTATATACTTTTTACTATTCTTCTGATTTTATGAAAATTTTCGGTGCTAGATATAATTAAGTTTAATTTTATATTTAATTTTACTACCGTTTGTTATGAAATTTTTGGTGTAGATATAATTAGTTATTTTATAGTTATTTACTACCTTGAAATTCCTGCAAGTTTAACATTGAACTGTTTCTTAAGTAAAAATATTTTATGTATTATCCATAAATATCCTGTCATCATTATAAATATTGAATACTTATATATATATATATATAATATATATATATATATATATATATATATATATAAATATATAATATATATATATATATTATATATATATATTTATATATTATATATATATATATATATATATATATTATATATATAAGTAGTAGTGATGGTTTTTGTTATCAGGTTATTAATAAAGTTATTCCCCTCCCTTTTAGGAGTTGTTGGAAAGTTCGTGTATCCCCCTCAAAACTTTTAAACCATCTTTATATAAACATAACCTCGTTCGTAAGACGAAGTTACGTATCCCCTGGATTGTTCGTTGGAGGATGCAAGCTCCCTTAAAGTTTTTGGACCTCCCCTTAGGGGGTGAAAGAGGCATCGTATCCCCCTTCCAAACTTGGCATTCCTGCTTTTGGATGACGTAACCCTTGTCGTAGACGAAGTTGCGTATTCTAGGCAAAACCCCCGGAGGGGGCGACCTGAGCCTCTAACTTGGCTTATTGGCATAGCTTAAATTTTACGATATATTTCTACCTACTTTAAAATTTTGTAAAAAGGTGTAATGAGAACCGTAATGTTTTGAGAGTAAAAAAATATAAATTATTATAATTGAAGGCTGGGTGTTCTTCTTGCTTGTCCAGTAGTCACCAGGTATACTGTATCAAGTACTATAAAATAATGGTTTTAAAATCTTTATTGTAATTGTAAAGCTAGAACTCATTTGGAGGCAAAAGCTATTATGAGAAAGATTATAAACAAAGCATCTATGAAAGTTATGTGTATTTATTTATGTATGGTAAAATTGCCTACATCTTATAAGATCACACATAACTATTTTTATTCTTTTATATACTGATTTAAAACTTAAAAGCACCAATAAGACGCCTTTCTCCGACCGGTTCTATCTGGGACCGAGGGAGGGAAGTTAGTTACTGCCACGACATCGAGCAGAGAGGGTTGCCAAGGGTCTTCGCCCTTAGGTGACCCATTTTATATAATTTATATATTTAATTAAAGGTGTTAATAATCAATTAATGTCCCTATAACAAGATCGCTTGTAAGTGTCATATTTGATACGCTGTATTGGTATCCATAAGTTGAAGCCATAAGCAAGAATTAAACCAAGAGAATGGTGAATAAGATCTAGCAAAGCACATCGAGTACTGCACTCGCCCTTTGCAAATCGTTCTAAAACTTATATAATATTGGAATCGAATAATAACATAAAATTTATGAGCATTGTCACTGAAGAATATCCATATTTATATATAATTTAAAAAAATTATCTTTATTTGAATCTGCGATCAAAACAAATAACAAGAAGGGATATTAATAAAGAAATACCATCAAACATCTTTGATACACCTTGACCTTTTATTAATAATTGTATTCGGGAAGTGAGTGATTTAATTCTATGCCCAATTAATTAATGACCTCACCACTTGAGTACATATTTGGTAGCCCCAGAGTGATATCGAACGTCAGTACATATTTGGTCAACCCCAGAATCGTGACATTCGATCATTTTGAAACCTTTGATAAAAGGGCCAATAAAAAGAAATTAATAATAAATAACGCAGTGATAATTAATGAAAGTGTACAGTATTACCTTTACCCAAGGGAAGAATTTATTTTTAATAATTGTTTAAAAGTAAGTCTTGTGGTGAGATTTAATAATACTAAAAACATACGGCATAACGTGAAGAAAGTTTCTTTTTATAAAAGAAAATAATAAAAAAGTCGTTACCCATTAAAAATAGTCCTTTCATAAACAGAAAATCACCGCGCCTTTCAAAAAAAAAAAATCTTCCAACGTATTTCTACAACAAATGAAGCCTTGAGATGCTAGCTGGTGTATGGGGGTGGGTAGAGAGAAGAACTCCCCACCGCTGAAACCCTCCAAAAGCACTTCAAGGAAAGTTCTCGTTAAAAATTTGAAAATCAAGAACGAAAAAGTCAGATTCTCGACTTATTGACTCACTGTCCAAATGATTTTGCCTATTACCCGACGCGGTAGGTAAGATCAAAATTTGGATATAGAACAAGCGAGCCTAAAAAACAACAACGAGAAGAAAAATAAAGTCTCTATGATGAAGACGAGGCCTGAAGAAATTGGGGAGAGTCCTAAAGCATACCCTCAAAATACCCCAAAAATTTAAACTCGCTTCTATTCTGAGACTAACTAAGGTTTAAAATTGCCTGGCTGCTAAAGATTTTCAACTGCTCGTCAGGACGCTCAGCGAAGTCTATAAACTCTCAAATATGGTTTGGTTTCTATCACCAAAGGTATTTTTTTAAAGTGCAGATTTAATTTTGTAATTATGTTTGTTTTATTAAAAGTAATTAATATGTTATAATTATAAAAATAATAAGTGAATAAAAAATCGGATGGATTTCTTTTTTTGTCATATAATAATTATAAGAGTCTTGTGTATAGGGAAATAAACTTTTACGATATATGACGATGAGAGTGCATGGAGGTATCCCCTTCAATGCTCTCTCCCATTCCCCCAAAATGGAGGGGCAGCAGATGGAAACATATTTACTTGTAAAACGGTCAATCGTAAGATCTGCCGTTAGCGAGGGTAATAAACTTTCTCTTTAGAGAAGGAAATGTAAGAAGAGTTTGAGAGCGACAAAAATTTAAATGTTAAAATTTACAAAATAAGGAACAAAGATGCATTTCTGTGAAACGACCTTTCAGGAGTGACCGTTAGATGATATAAGAAATATTCCTTTATGAGAAAGGAAATTTTGAATTTTATTTTTTTTTAGGATAATAAAATTTATTTGGTAAAATTTTACAACTAATGAAATATTTATTTGGTGAAATGGGCATTCTTAAGAGCCCCCTAAATGAGGAAAATAATTTTTTTTTTTAAAGAAAAGAAAAAACTGTTAATAAAATTTAGGGTAATGAAAAGTTATATTTTTTAAAACATTTATTTTGTAAGGTCTTTAAGACCGAAGAAATTTGCCTGCAGGGAAATTCTGGTATTAAAAAAATTGTTGTATTTTAGTTGTTAATATTTTGGTGATTTTATTTAATTAATTTTTTTCAGTTATCTAATAATATTTAATTTTATTTTAAGTCCTTGAGAAGGTCTATTTGCTTTAAAGATTTATTTTTTATTTCACACATCAACATTGGTTCAAACTTTATTGTTCAAAAAAAAATGAAAGGAAAATTAAAATTTATCTAAAAAAAAAAAAAAAAAAAAAACTTTCGTTTATTATACCATGTGAGAGGGGAGGAGTTATATCCTTTCCCAAATAGACATCTGACTCTGACGGTCATTCGAGTAGGGTGCAGGTCTGAAAGCATGTGACCTAGGCTTTTAATTACAATCCAAAAAAAAAAAAAAAAAAAAAGTTAGATGAGTTGGGCTTAAAAATGAAATAAATTTTACGGAATATTTCTACCAACTTTAAAAAAATTTTAAATGTATTTTATTGTAATTAAAGGCTGGGTTACAGGCACTTGTAGAGCCACCATTTTAACTGATTACAGTACTATAAAATAATGGTTTTAAAATCTTTATTGTAATTGTAAAGCTAGACCATTTTAGAGGGCAAAAGCTATTATTGAGAAAGATTAATTAAACAAAGCATCTATTGAAAGTTATGTGGTAATTTATTTATGGACTTTATGGACTGTAAAATTCCCTTTCATCTTATAAGATCACACATAACTATTTTTATTCTTTTATACGGATTAAAAACTAAAAGCACCAATAAGGACGCCTTCTCCAACGGTCTATCTGGGACCGAAGGCGCGGAAGTTAGGTACTGCCACACATCGAGCAGAGTTAGGGGTTGCCAAGGGTCTGTGCCCTTAGGGTGACCCATTTTATATTAATTTTATATATATAATTAGCAGGTGTTAATAATCAATTAATGTCCCTATTACAAGATCTATCATAAGATAATATGATCATAAGATGTAATAAGATATAAAACATAGAGAATGGTGAATAAGACCTAGCAAAGCACATCGAGTATTGCACTTGCCCCTTTGCAAATCGTTCTAAAAACTTATATAATATTGGAATTAAAAAAATAACATAAAACTTGTTTGAGCATTGTCACTGACAATATCCATATTTTATTATATAATATTAAAAATTATCTTATATTGATCTGTGATCAAAACAATAAAAAGAATCGATATTAAATAAAGAAATGCCATCAAACATCTTTGATACACCTTGACCTTTTATTAATATTTGTATTCGGGAAGTGAGTGATTTAATTCTATGCCCAATTAATTAATGACCTCACCACTTGAGTACACACACACCCACACACACACACACACACACACACACACCACACACACATATTATATATAATATATATATATATATATATATTATATATATATAATATTATATATATATATATATATAATATAATATATTTATATATAGATATATAAATAATAAATATTGCAGTTACAGGGGTTTAGGGGTTCGAGTTTTATTCTCCTCAATGTAGCGAGTTATAATTATCGTATCCCCTTCAAACTGCCGTACTCCATTAGCTGGTGTTTATCACCTCGTCGTAGACGCGGTTTACGTATCCTTGCACCCCGTAGGCGGGTTGCAGCTCCCCTTAAAGTTTTGAAACCAAACTTAGGGAGCTTACAAACCATTCTTATCCCCCTCAAATTTTGGGTGACCCTTCTTTGAAGATGTATCCTCGTCGAAGAGTTATCCTCGTCCGCCCCCTCCTTGAGAAGGGCCCAGCCCGTGAGTGATGGTGACTGCTAAAAAAAAAAAAAAAAATAGTCTCTATAAACCTTAGCATTTTGAGTACCCCTAATTTTGGACCGCCTAAATTTGAATTTGCGGGAAATTCAAATTGATATATGAAAATAAAGTATATAATATATATATATATATATATATATATATATATATATAATATATATATAATATATATATTATATATATATATATATATATATATATATATATATTATATATATAATATATATATATTATAATATATATATTATATATATATTGTTTCGTGGTAGGAAAAGGAGTAGATCCTGAGTTGGTCATGATACCGAGTCGGAACTGGAGCCGAAGTGCTTGAAATTTAAGTATAATAATAGGCCAAGTTAAGGGTATCTTTCCCCAATGTTTTACGAAACCTGAGAACTTGATTTTGAGGGTTTCAAGTTCTACGGACTGTATGAAAGCACCCGGGAGCGTTGGTCCCACAAGAAAAAAAGAATAAAATTAAAGTCCATAGTGCATTTACAGAGTTAAGAAGGGAGGTCGTAGTCCGGAGCTTGAGTCAGAATAGAGGCTGAGTGTGAGTGAGACAAGTAGTGAGGTGCTTGGAATTCAAAACTTGCTTTACTTTGCTGCCATGTATGTTTACACCAAGGCATTTGTAATGATGGGTGCTGAGATCGAATACATTGGTTTCAACCCTCTACGAGTCTGGGTCACGCGAGCGCGGCGCGGAACCGACGCGTGCGCCCGCAGCGTGTAATTAATGAGAGCGAATATTATTTTTAAGTGATATTAAAAATATCAAAGTAATAAATAAATCAATAGATTAAGCGCCAAATTCAACCACCACCACCAAGCCCTACCCATCCCACCCCACCCCCAACCTCACTCCACACCTACCCGACCCCTGTCATTTCTGTGATCTATTAATTAGTGATTAAAGTAAATATTGGAGCACATATACATAAAAACTTAACGTGAAAATACTTTCTTTTGTATAAAAATTACATAAAATTATAAAAACATTTTATTTTTTAACTGAATGTTGATAATTTTTTTATAAGAATGGTCAATTATCAATAATCCAAAGATCAAACTCTAATCAACCACCCACCCTACCCATTTCCCTGTCATCTATGATATATTGGATTAAGAGATTGAAAGTGGTAATTGAACGCATTTTATAAACTTAAAGTGAAAATAACTACATTACATGTAAAATATTCACGACCGCAGGGTTTCTTTTAGGATAAGAAAGAGTTAGTTTATTTCTTTTCTTCTTTCTTTAAAGCTATTTCAAAGCCATGTCTAAGGGCCACGTTTAAATGAAATAAAAAAAATAATGTTAATATGATTAATGTTTTAATGTATATAACATACACACTATTACCTCCGTAATGGTTGGCGTAGGGTCACCCCTACGATGTAGCTTTATTGCACCAGTTCCTTATACGAATTTTTTAAATAATAAATAGTCTTATAAGGCTTTACCAAAAGTTGGAATCATAGAGGGAGTCGGAACCGGGCCGCCTCCGGAGAGCGTAACTGGGATCGTAACCAGAGTAGTGGCGGTGCTGAATCCAAAACGTGTTTTTTTACTTTTATAATGTCTGTTACAACAAATTCATAGGTAATGAAGGTTAGAGTTTGAATACCAAGTGAGTCTCACCCTTAAATTGGGATGCCATTAAAACCCCAAAGAAGGTGTGGCTACGCCATCAACCGATAAAATAATACATTGCATATACCTATAAATGTGTTAAGGGAGAAAAGATACTCTCACTGAATTCTAGTTGCGACGTTATTCATAACGAATACATTGTAACCCGTTTTCTACGCTTCGACCATATACTTTTAATAAATAAATAAATTAAATAAATAAATAAATATAATAAATTTTTAAACTAAACTATAACTTTAATATTTTGCATACTCCCCATTTTCTTTTTCAAACAGTCACATTTATATTTTTATTTTATTTTTCATATAATTCGTTTTTAAACTTGTTCAACATTAATTTAATATTTTTGAGCACATTCATTTTTCTTTTAACCTGAAACATTATATTTTCACATTTTTAATATTTCTAATCTCATCTTCTTTTCTAAACTAAAACTAATCATATTTTTTGTTTAAAGTTTTATATTTTTATTTTTACTTATATGTTTTTTAAAGTTTTTATTTATTTTAAAAATATATTTAATTTTTTAAAAAAACCTAACTATCCTAAACCAGACTAACCTTTATTAACACAACCAAAGAATAATACATACTGCAGTCTGTGCTGTTCACCACGACAGATACTGTTCTGCACTGAAACCATACATTGTACCCCGTTTTTTCTTAAACAGTGGTGGTAACATATTTTCTTTTGTAAGGTTTCACATTTATGTTTTTATATTCTACTTTCTTGGAAAATTATAATCAATATATATTATTTATCTTTCAAATATTAGCTAAAAATAGTTTCAAAACTCGTAAATATATAGATTTCTATAGGACATAAATAAAAAATAAGGGTGTTTGAGCAAAGAAATTGTATATATTATTATACCAATTGGTTTAACATTAAATATTATACTAGGCAAATAGCTAATCATTGTACCACTTTAAACATAATTTTAAGAGGAACTTAAAAATTTGGTGACTTTTAATCTTTTCATATTACTTATTATAAATCCAGTGAATTAATTAGACAAATTGGTGAAATTTGGTAACAGCGCATATAGCACTAATTTGGTAACACCGCATAAATGTTTTTTTCACCTTATTTAATTCTCTGTTATATTATTTTCCTCTTTTCTAATCTTCTAACGATTCTAACTTTTACCCAACAAACAATCCTACTTTTCCATCCTATCAATAGTTGTTAATGTAGTAATATCTAACAAAACCTGACAAAATTTAACTTACTTAACCTATCAATCATTAACCGAATCATTTACCATAAACCAGGTTTTTCAAAAACTTATCAAAGCTAACCACCTGATCTATTCTCAGAATAAAACATAACTACCCTGATATATCTTAAGTATGGATAAAAGACTATCATTGACAAGAGTAAGTCATTATAAATCCAGAATACATAACAATACTTGACATAGCCTAACAACTTGACCGCATCCTACAGTGTATCAATCATATGGAACTATGAATAAACGCGAATGTTTTTCAAGTTCCCTACAAATTAATGATGTTAACATAAAAAACATTCCCGACAATGATTACTTGATTAACAGAAATTACTGTTTCCTAATGTAACAAAATAAACTTTACATGTTTACAATAAATCATCATAACATACCGAGACTGAACATTACCCAACATATCTAACTTACTAAACTATGAATAAAAATGCTAACATTAACAAAGGGTCCTACCTACCTATCAAAGATACCAGCATTTGTAACTATAAATAAATGCTAACACTAACAAATATTTCTAACAAATCTAACATTTCCCAACAAAACTTAACCTAACCCTACGCTTCTAACATGTCATTAAAAGCTAACATAGTAATAATTGACAAAACATTACCTAGGAAAACTAGTATACATAAACAGATCTAAACCGACTGAACTATGAATAAATGCCAATATTAACAAAGTATCCTACCTATCAAAGACACTTTGTATACATATCCCTATGAAAAGTATAACAAACGAGCACATGCACACTTTACCGACTCTTAATGTATCATATACAGGACGTTATTTCTTCGGAGTAATACATTGTATTTCATTCTTTGTTCAAACATTAGCTTATTTTAGATTTCCATTAAGCTGAAACATTTACATTTTCTTTCCTAACTGTAACTTTAATAATTTTATTTTGAACATTAAATAAAAATTTATATATTTAATAAAAATTTGTGTTCCATTATTAAATTACTAAAAAGTTTTCTTATACAAAAATTAAGTTTTTTGTAAAACTTTAAATATTTTATCAATAATTTGTGCTTTTACTGACCCTAAAGCAGTAAAGCAATATCTCAACCCCTCCCCTCCCCATACCTCTTTGCGGAATGACTATTGAATTTTACTGGCTTCATGTCATCAAAAGAGGGGGTGACAAGTTTGAATGGAATACGATGTCTCTAACACTGCCCCCTAAGGGTGGATGCATCCCATTATGGATGTTCCAGGGATACGTCCATCAAAAAAGAGGGGGTACCAAGTTTGAGGTGAATACGAGCTCTTTAACGCTCCCTAAAAGAGAGGGATAACTTTATCATAACATGATAACTTAAACCCATCCATTAGTAATATATTATATATATATTATATATATTATATATTATATATATATAATATATATATATATATATAATATTATATAATATTATATATAATATATATATATATATATTTATATATATATATATACCGTATATATATAATATATATATATATATATATATATATATTTATATAATATATATATATATATATATATATATATATATATATATATAGTATATATATATATATAGTATATCATATATATATAGAAGAAAGAAACCCAATTTACTGTTTATATTTATTAATAGGACGTTACTTAAAATACGTAATATTTTTTAGTTTGTATGTAATTGTCATTATTTAATAGCTGAATGAAGTGGACAGTCACGTCCACGAAACGTCCTATAAATATTTATGAAAATTAATATTTTGTTTTTTTTTTCTTCTAAAACTTCTGACACGTTTAGTGTGTTCTGCTATATATATATATTATATATATATATATATATATATTATTATATTTATATTTTTTTTTAAATTAATTTATAAATATTTAAATATATCTATTCTAATTATTTCTAATATAACTTCTATTATATATATATAATATATATATTACCATATATATATATATATATATATATTATATAATATATATATTAATATAATATATATATATATATATATATATATAGTATATTATATATATATCTATTATATATATAATATCTATAATTAGTATATATATATATATATAATAATATATATAATATATATAATATATATATATATATATATATATATAAATATATATATATATATATATATATATATATATTTTTATTATATATATAATATATATATTATGGATACAATTGACGAAAAAATTGGAAAAAACTTTTTTTTCTGAAAAGTTAATTTCTTCTATTATTTTTCATTTACTAACAAAATAAAAAAAAATTAAATAAATTTTTGCCTTCCGAAAAATAATTTGTGAAACTGCGATGCGCGGCACACACACACACACACACACACACACACCACACACCACACACACACACACACACACACACACACACACACACACACACATACATACACACACACACGCAAGTAAAAGAGATACATACAGTTTAATGCTTTGTATGGTGGAAGAGATATTAATCATTTTTGCTGAAGAAACAATTGCATCTGATGTAAAATGATGGAGATTTATACTCACAATTTTAATTTCATTTAGTTGATTAAACGATTATATAAAATAACACTTTAAAACCTGTTGCTTTTGTATTCGGCATAAAATGAACTATAATAATAATAATAATAATAATAATAATAATAATAATAATAATAATAATAATAATAATAATAATAATAATAATAATAATAATAATAATAATAATAATAATAATAATAAATACTGAGACTGGTAGTGCAGAGTGACAAGAAGGGAAATTTGGAAATTAGGAGCTTGGAATAGAACCCATTGATTGGCTGATAGAGAGACAACAGCTGAGGTGGTATGGCCATGTCCGAAGAATGAACGAGGAGAGATGTCCTGCGAGATTCTACAGCTGGCAGCCGGAAGGAAGAAGGCTTGTTGGGAGACCAAGGAGGAGGTGGAGGGATGGTGTAGATGCGTCGATGACGAAGCGAAGATTTATTGATGTGGTAGAAGAGGAAGGACTTTACCGAGACAGATCCGAATGGATGGGCTTTGAAAGGGGACAGAGCTGAGCCTTAATCTCAGCGCTTGGTGAGAAAAGAAAGGTAAGAATAATAAATAATATAATAATAATTAATAATAATGATAATATAATAATAAAAAAAGTTCTAATATTATTTATTTTAATAGTAGTAAAAAATAATAAAAATAAAAATAATAATAATAATAATAATAATAATAATAACTATAATCTATAACAACTCTCCCAGGATGGGCTTTCGCCCTGTCAGTTGGTCCAGCATCTTTCTCTCTGGCCCGAAGACTGCAACCCTAGAGGCAACTCAGAAAAACCATTTTCAGCTCAATGATTCGACGCCAAGTCTCGAGTTAAACACTCTCAGGTGAGGGTTTTCGCCCTTTCAGCAGAACTAGGCATTTTCTTCCATTAGGCCTCAAAACTGGTTCTCCTAGAGCTCTCCAGGCCTCAAAACTCGTTCACTCAGAGCTCTCCAGAGGATCTTGCTTATCTAGGCGAATAAGATTCTAACGCCTGGACAAGAGTAATACAAAGCAAATGAAAAGGACCGGGTTGCTACCAGCCCTGTCGCCCTAATAACGCATTGCGAAGAAAATCTTCATTTCAAAATAATCATAATAATAAATAATAATAAACAGCTTAACATATAATAATTAAAGCTGCAAATGAACTCTGCAACACTGAAAAAGTGGTCGCTGTTGGTAACCCTGATTTTGTAATCCTTCTAGCCCCTGTAGATAATAAAAAAGGGGTGAAAGGAGTTCCTTTATTTGTTTCTGTTGAAGTCCGAAGTCACGATTTGTTTATATTATGTGATTAGACAGTCTTGGTTTGTAAAGCGCAAATCAAACCTTTCAAATCATGACTGTATATGCTACTTAGGGATGTAAAATATTAAAAAATAAAACTATCGATAGTTTTTGTTCATCCCTATTACTGACAAAACTCTGTGCAGCTAAGGAAACCATTATAGTTTCCTTTCAAAAATTTTTTAATTAATTTTTTTTTTATTTACCTGATTTTTAGTTTTAAAGAATGCATTATTTCTTAAATGTTAAATTGTGTGTGTGAAATTAAATTATAGGATAGGTAATAGACAACTGCCATTTCCATTTCTTTAGCGTTTTATATTATCAACGATCGTTGCCTTCTTTCTGGCGAATTATAAACGGCTATTAGCTTTTTGAATAGGTAAGGTCCATTTTTTCGTTTTTTGAGTATTCCCTTTATTATTTTTCATTTTTTATTCGTTTTGAGATTTTTCATTTTCGTTAGTCAAAAAATTTAAGAAGTTCTCTAGAAATTATTATTTCAGATTGTAAAATTATTTCTTGCGTCTTTTTGAAAAATGCTTTGTGAAATATTTTATTATCCTATGTCCGTTAGAAAAGTTTTGAGAAGGTCCTGCAACAAATTTGAATTTTCTTTTTTGATGTTTTCGCAACAGAAGCCCATTTCTCAGAGCCCGTGGAGAGTATATTATTATTAAAACTCGACTCTCGAATGGGCTTGTTCTATATGAATATAGAGGCTCTGAAAACTGTCGAATTTATATTCCTCTTCCCGTCCGAGGTATGGGATTTCCTCGGGAATTTCTGTTAGCCAACATTGCCAGAAATCGTGAATTTCTCCATTAATTAAAACAACATATTACCGATTATTTTGGTTGTAAATAGGAGACTTGGGATAAATCCCAAGTAATAGAGTCTTTGCTGTAATTCTTGTGCCAATAAATCTCTGTAATAAAGCACGGTCAATACCATTCGTTGTTTACATGTATTTGCGAGAACCATCAACCACGTAAGGGTCCGTTTATTTCCTGCATGATGTCTCTTTTCACACATGGAATGTTGCGAAGAATAAGCGAGCGAATCATACATCTATCCAAATATACGCATCAGCTCTACGACTCAAATAAGCAATACGGAAATGAACTGAATGTTTGTAAATATCACAGAGCCCTAAACATATTACCGTCAACTGATGCGACAAAAACATGGAGTTGATTGCGAAGACCACAATCTGAGCCTTACATGCAATATCCTAATTTACCACACAATCACCTTGTCAGTAAGCTATATAAATTTTTCCAAATATGACAGAATGATTTAATTCGTGGATTTGAAAAGTTTACAAAACTAAGATTTGAAGCCTATTGTCTCCAGATTTTCGGCAGTGGATTTCTTGGAAAAAGAAATGTTTGTTGTCTGTATACTGAAACTGACAAGAAAGACGAACCCAATTTATAGAAACACCGCGTTGGCTTGCATTGCTATAAATTCTGATGACTTCTTTGAGAATGGAGAATAATTAACAAGACTGAAATTTCATAGACCAAATCTATAGTCAAGCTTGAAAGCATTTTTCCTTTCACATGAAATTCGACTTCTACATCAGTATTTCTTTCTGTACATCACTGCCTGTGTATGAAGGGAAAGCTATGGAAATATGAAATTGTTTCTCGAAAAACTAAATAATGGAAGACCATCATGGTAAAATATTTGAAGATCTGAATGGTTTATATGGCCGATTTTAAACTAGGGAATGCATATGTAGGGTTAGATCAAATATATTTCTGACAATTATTTGCAAGTGGGACAGTCGAAATTGGTCTATCACACTACAAAAGAATACACAGGTACGAAAGGACGCTGATGGAGGGCCTGGAAAAAGAATATATATACCAGTATACTCCTTAGTTGGCCATGCAGTAATACTCATTAGTTGGCCATGATAAAATCATATTTCACAACCTTACATATATAAAGATTTTTTGGCAAATAAGATTTTTTTTTTGAAGACAGTGAATTGGGACGAAGGCCATTTTAAGTATTATTAGGGAGAAAATTCCTACATCGTGAAATAATTTTTTTATTCAAGAGGTGGAATCTTTGTTGTGAACTTTCGGATTCACAAAATGACTTGAAGGACAAGAGCTTTAAAAGCGTTGTTAAAAGGAATGGGTAAAAAGCGAGCTTTGTAGTAAATTTAATGTCGTGGCTGGACAGGTTTCATTTGGTGAGATCTGGCGACAGAGCCTAAAACTCTTAGGTATCTGATATGAACACTACTCTGTCGAGACCTCAAACCGCGGAACCCTGTGTCTCCATAGTCTAACATAACCCGTCTGGTGTGACGTTGGGTGATTTTCGGTGATTGGGGTCCACTTAATCTTAGTGAATGATCATGGTGGTTACGGTGACGGATGTAAACCAGTTAGAAGAGTTTATTGTGAAATGTTTGAGAAGGTTTTCTGCAATCCAAGAGGTTTAACAGTGTTATTCAGGGCGAATCACTGTGGTTCCGGAAGAATAAGCGAAAGCGTTTTCCAGCAAGATGGTTACCAGGAAACCCTGGCGGTGGGATGTAGAATGTTGTGAGGGTTGGACCCTGGACAATCGCATAGAGCCTTTCGAAGCTTCGACTCGAAAATGTTGTCCTAGAAATTGTTTTTCGGGTTTATCTTCTCGTCTATTTCGGGGTGATATTGGTATGGCCATCACCGTCCGCCGGATTTGACTCCTTATGATTGTTTCTGTAGAGGAGGAATCAATTATGCGGTGTACAGCTACAGGAGGAAATTTTGAAATACTAGAAGAAAGCAGGGAATCTTTTCGATTCTACCGACGCCAGGACATTGGTCCTGCAGAACAATGTACATCATTTTATTATTGACTGGAACACTCGCGAAGATTCCACGTGTATTTAAGCATGCAACTTGGAAGACT
>JABUQX010113473.1:70000-82500 GCA_015478945.1 Trachelipus rathkii
CCCCATGTCAGTGTTGCTTGACTTTGGTTGGTTGCTCCCTGTAACCAAGGAGCACCACAGCAGAATGCTGTGTAGCCCTAGCAGGGGTTCCAAGCGCCATTCTGAATGGATATATATATAGGCTATATGTTATATAACTATGAGTATATAACTCTCACTCACGGATTTCTTTACTCCTCACGGTATACTCATGATGTTCAGTGGTTATTTGTGAGCGTATTGGTTAAAAATAATATATGTGAGAGGAAATGTTAATAATAGTACTCTCACAATATGAACGTTAGGAGTGTTTGTTAAAAAGTATTATGAGTTTTTTGTAAATTTATTTAATACGTTATAAGCTTATAATATTATAATATTTATATATATATTATAATATACCTATCCTCTCACAAAGTTTTTTTATTTTGTAAATTGTTATTAAAAAATGTAGATTAAAAAATACTAAAATATAAAAATACCACTGTTCATCTCTCAAATCATAGACTGCTAATCATTTTCCTCTTCTCATGCTCTTGTTACCTAGTTGTACAGCCTTTTATTCTCAACACTCTTTTCAAACTCTTTGTACCTTTCTGGCGCTCTTGGTACTGTGTTCTCTGTTTCTTTTAGGTCTGTTTATCTTTCAGCAACGAGCTGTCTTCGGTTAGCCGCGTCCCGCTAATGGTGAAGATAGGCTCCCAATTATACTAAACGATCCTTATTATTCCAGAGTTTGTAACTTCCACTTTTCAAAATATTATTTCTAAAGAAATATGTACTTCTCGCTTATATCTCAGTATCAAAAAAGATAAAATAAAAATATTTAAGTTATTTGTAAGATATGAGCAATAAAAGAAACTCTCAAAAATTCAAATTACTATTCCGAATAATTTTGTTTATAAACTGACATTTAAATTAATTTCTGCACTTTCTCTTGAGAAGAATGTCGAATAATTTATTCCGTATTGACATGGACGGTTTAATGAAACCGAAGAAGAACAAAGGAATGTGGATAAATAGTTAATATACTCGTCTCATATATATATAATTATACTATATATATATATATATACTCATATATATATCAGTATATATCTAAGCTTCGTGAACTCTACTATCTATAATATATATATGAGTATATAAGTATATATATATATATAATATACTATAATTCATGAGTTATTCCAATATATATATAACACAAAATATTCTTCAAAGATCTTTTACTTCCAACTCAAACTTCTATGAGATGTAAATGACAAAGCAACTTTAATAAGCCATCTCATATCACATGTCAATCTGAGAGAAGGAGTGTATACTCTTAAAAAATATCACTAGTGATAGTTTTTTTGCCCACACGCTCTTCTGAGAGCTTAACTAACTATTAGTCTTACCTCAGGAACTAACTAAATTAGACATAAATTTATAATACTTACGTAATATTAATAATAAAATGTATATATTAAAATGAATAAAAAAAATATATAATACATACATATATATTATATATATATTATATCATATATATAGAATTATACTTTCGCATAGATGTATGTTATAAGGAATTATGTTTTTTTCAGATAGGTATCTTCTTATTTGATTCACAAATTAAAGAAATCGCGAGTGAGTGAGTGAGGTGAGTGGAGTGTGAGAGAATATGAAAAAAGATTCCAGTAAGATTGATTTAGATTTTTTGAATCTGTGATTTTAGAATAAAAGTTTTACACTTTCTCAATCGACGATAGTGATTATTTAAGAGATAATTGTCACCTATAAAAATTGACAAATTACTTCACTCTGACCTTCTTTCTAGACTGTATTCACTTTATGTGAGAGTTAGGCGTCTTAATCTTAACCTGAAGGGTCTTTACAGTTCTACACTCTCATAAATCAGAGTTTACTCACATGAGAAAAATCACAAGGATATCTAATATAACTACCTACAGTCAACTTCTAAATGTTAGAAGTATTAATTCACTTCTCCTAATTAAATTTGTTGAAAGAGTATCAGGAAATATCTATAAAAACAGATTTTTTTATAGTCAAATAACGATTTAGAGCGATATAATATGAGTGTCAGAAAGTCTGTAGTGAGTGCATGAGAAAGGGATTGACTTATAATATTTATACAGTAATTTATGTAGGTGAATTGTGAGTATCTCATCAACCTATACTCCACAAATAACTTAGAGTAATAGAGTAAGCATTGTTATATATTACGATAAAGTTATTCTTATAATCAGTTTACTTTATATTGATATAAAATTAGTTTATTTAGTTTATCATTTCTACTAAATGTTAATTTATCACTTTATCTCAATTAAAACTCGGGAACATTATAATTTAATATCAAATAAATAAATAACAGATACCTATCTATGAATAAAAACTAAAATTATCTTACAATTCATATTAAGGTGAAAGTGTAATATCGAATTTTTTATGGTCGCCTTGTTGTTCTTTTCGCCTTGTTATGTAATTTTACTTTGTATGATTAGTTGAGATTTAGTCTCTATTTATCTACATTGTGTGTGAGTGTGAGTTGATAGTTATTCATATATGTGTATTAAGTTCTGCCAGGAAAGACTTAACGCGTGTGAGAGTAGGTCTGGAGATAACGTGAACGAGTATACTGTAATATATATTTTAATTAGATATACCAATTTGAGCACTGTACGGCTGCTCCTGATGGGATTCATAGTTAGTGTCTCTTTCACCGAAGATATGAGTGTATGAGTATACTGTGTATGAGAGTTTCACTCACTATATAAACTTAACCTTCCTATATATATAGTATATAATACTATCGACTATATTATATGTATACATATATATATATTAATTAATAGTATTTATGTTAGTATATTTATATATATTAATATATATATAATATATATATATTTAATATAGTAGTATATATTACATAGTTATATATTATTAATATGTTACATATAATATACCTACGCTTATCATATATATAGTATATATTTATATATTAATATATAGCGGTGATGATATAATAGATATTAAATATTATAGTGTATATATGTATATAATATATCATATTATATATGTAGCTGTAATAGTTATTAGTTTGTATAGCTCCACCTGAGATTCCTCACAATCATTGTAGATATTCAATGATATTAAGTCAAAAGTGTGTGAGTGAATCTCCTATCGTTATACCTATCGAGATACGTAGAGGATACATCGAGTTGTTCCAACATTTGAGCACGCACTTTCTAGATTTTTATGTAAAAAACGTTAAAGACATTTTACGAGTAAGCTTGAAAGGCTCCTTAAGGAGTACTTTTGAAAGATATTATAAAACCGACTTGTTTATAGAGTAAACATTGTGTGGAGTCAATTTAGAGATTAGCAGTCCGCTGAAAGCCTGCTTCCCCTATTGGCAAATTCCGGGTGAATAATATTAATATATAATATATAATATATATATATATATATTATATATATTAATTATAGTATATATATATATTTAATATATAATCTATATATTAATTATGTAATATATATATATTAGTAATAAATATAATGACTATATTATATAGTATATCGCTATTATATATATCAAGGGCACGTGCCGTGACTTGTCTCTCAGGATAGGCAGGCTTCACATTTTGAGTGTATATATTAATTAATTAATATTATTATGGTATATAATATATATATAAGTTATATATATATCATATTATACGATATATATTATTATACAATATTAATATATTATAATATATATATAATAATATAATTATAATATATGTATATATAATATATATTAATATAATATCAGGTCAAGTAGTATGATATTAATATAGATACTAGTACTTGATAATAGGGTGTAATATCAGTATATGTAATAGTGTATAGTTGTGAGATTGAGGGTGGGTAGATGCAGTTGCACTTGTGTCTCTCACAAGGAAAGGCAGGCTTAAATTTTGTAGAATATATATATATATAATAGTATTATTTATATAATTATAGTTATTGCATATTATTTGATGATTAGTATGTTGTTAGGTATTATATATTTATGATAGTAGTGTACATATATATAGTTCATAATATATGATTACTATATGTAATTATATGTTATATTATAATATATATATATATATATATATATATATATATATATATCAATTATTATATATATATTATATTATATAATATATATAAAATATAGTATACTATATATATGAGAAGAAGAGAGAGAGAGAGAGAGAGAGAGAGAGAGAGAGAACCCCCTCTACGACATCATCTAGACGCAGGGATTTGCGGGTCAAAAGCAAAATTGAGAATGCCTTTTAGGCACATGAGTTTAATATATTAAAAAATGAATAAGCTCGGATCGTCCATTTAACCAAGTTCAAAATAGGAAGCCATAAGCGGCGGAGAGGCACAACAATATTTGCCTTTTACAAGGGAAATAAAATTTGTTTTTAAATTTTTCGATAACAGCTCTGTAAGAAATTAATTTTTATGGATTAAATTTTTTTTAAAATATTATAAAAAAAAGTATAAATAATAATACCCTTCTTTTGTAGGGCATGCACTGCCTGCCTTGCTACCCAGAGGGCACGTCCCTGCATATATATGATATATATATATATAGTAATATATAATATAATTATTATATAGTATGAGTATTGTATAGTATATATGCTATGATATTATATATATATATATAGTTAGTACTAGGTTATAGTTTACAATATATACTATATATATATATATATATAGTAATATACATATAATATATAAGAAATATATATATATATACAGCTATATATATATATTATATTATATAGTATAGTATATATATATAATTAAATATATATATATTATATATATAAATATATATATATATATATATTATATATATATAGTATTTTGTACATCGCTGACCACTATGCTTGTACATAGTCCGTACCTAAAAAGTGGCAAAAAATAAAAAAAATAAACACAAGAAAAAATAGCAAAAAACAAATGGAAAATAAACCCAACCGGTCCTTTGTTAATGCAATTCCCTTCAGGAATTGCGTATAACATGTGGGACTTAAAGAGAGAGGGATATTGACTAATCACTGGCAGGAAAATAGATGAAGCAACACAGTCCACAAAACAGAGGTGGCATGGAAAGGAGCACCACATAGAGTGATCCTTGAGTTCCAATATTCACGACGGTTAAATATTCATGTTAGTGTAAAGGAGAGCACTTTTTTGTGTTACGAGGTTTTGAGTCAGTCGTGAGAGATAGAGGGGAATTGCGAGAGGTTACTTCACTCGAGCTCCTGTGTTGTATAATACTATAGAAAGAAGAATATGTGAGTTCAAGTCACGCTCATCCGCTTAGAGAAAGAGGGTCATAGCCTCAAACCCTATCCAAAAGAAGTGGAACCGGATCTGAGCTGGAAAAAAGAAATCACGAAACTGAACAGAATTTTCAGCTTCTTAAGGCGCATTATTTAATTGCAATAGCTAGGATGTGAAACTATAAGGTCTCCAAGACATTCACTATTTTATGTTCAGTCCACTCAGAATGTTTTAGTTTGTTTACTGGTGATGAAATATGTACAATTAGAGCTGTCCGAGGGATAGGAAAGTTGGAGGTGTTTTAGAGCTGAGTTTTAAAGAGTTGAATTTACAAGATTGCCGTTACCACATATATAGATCCATAGCATCGGTCCAGGTAATTATCGTGAAGCTATTACTATAATCTATTTTATCTGTATTATAATTATTATTATATATCTATTATTATATTTATTATATATTTCCTTCTATTTCAGATTTCATTTCCTTTTATATCTATGTATATATAGAATGTTTATAATCTGAGAGCGTGAGGATGGATGTATAAGTAAGAATCAGTAAGATATATATATCTTGCGTTTTAGTTATATATCAGTCATGCTAGTTAATATACATTTGTGAGGAGCACAAAAAATATCTTGAGTACAATAATTCTTTATGGGGAGAAGTTTATTATATATATGATAACGGTGATAAAAACTTATTGAATAAGATTGAACTTTTAAAAATTCTTATGAACGTTTTTGAGCTCACTCAATTAAGAGAGTAACTGAGTGTTATATTGTAATAGTGAGATATGTTTATAAGAAATGTTTGTTTATATATATAGAGTCTAATCACGCGCACTCCCACGCGCAACTAATAATAAGAATTATTGAAACCGACACACGCTCATCTCTCGCTGCAGAAGAACGTTTTAAGATCCAAATCTGTAGAGTGTAGAGTGTGCTATTCTATATTGATAACCGTATATAGAATAGCTCTATTTTATATTTATAGATAGACTATGTTCATAAATAGTTGTTTTTATTTAAATAAGTGGGCGACTATTATGAGAGTGTAATAGAAATTTTGAGAGAATAACGCTTAGAAAGATAATATTGTACCCTCTTGGTATTTATAATTGATTCGATAGTAATATATTTAGTTACTTGATTCATAGAGACGTAAGTCTAATACGCATTCCTGATAGATCGGAAAAGAAATTTAAACTGCGAGAGAGGGAATTAACATCAATAGTTTTTGTGGATAAAATGGTACAATCTTGAAAAAAGATTAATGAGTTAATTATAATACGAGAGCACGCATCGACATCGATTTATATATTAATATATATATATATATGAATATATATATTAATTATACACTTTCTCAGTGCAAAGAGTAGCGTTTGTAAATGTATATTGGTTATTCGCAGAAAGTTCTAGCAGAAGTAAAATCTCATCATGAGGCTCAAACTTTGTAAATGGAATTTCAGTCAACTCAGTCGGAGCGTTAAAACGTTAAAAATATATCTAACTACAGTTACACTATACCACAGTTTTGAGAAAGCAGCGTGTGGCGATAGGATGGCAACATGAGTGCTACATGACGTTCACTTATTTGAATTAAGAGAGAGGTAGTTAGATGAAGAGCGCTAGAAGAACGTGGAGAACTAACTCGCAAGAATAGAAGAGGAATAAGATATGGTTAGTGAGAAATATTTACGAGTTTTCTGCAAATATAGTGACTATTAAGAGGTCTTAAATAAGAGAGAGAGAGAGAGAGAAGAAGGGAGAGAGAGAGAGAGGAGAAGGAGAAGAGAGAGAGAGAAAGGAGAGAGAGAGAGGAAGGAGAGGAAAGAGCAGCGGAGGTAATGCAGGAGAGAGAGTAATATTTAATCATTTTTATCTTCTAAAAAATAGGCTTAAAACACAATCTGAGTTTTCTGAAAGGTTTTTAACTAAATTGTTTAATTAACATTATATAAGTGACAGTAAAGTCATCCGACCCATTAATATATTATTATATATCTTAGGTTTATGTGAGATTAAATATATATCTCTATTTATTTATAATTATCTATATTATTATTATTAATTACTCCATTATTATTTATTCTTAATATTATGTCATTATTATTATTTTTATATTATTATTATTATAAATGTGTTTAAATCCAGTCAGTGTTATACTAGAATATGTTCACACACGAGAGGATAATTAAATCGTATTAATGTTCCGGGATAGATACACGTTATAAAGAAGTGTCAATTTATACTTCATATATGCGCAATATATTTATATTTGCACTTTTAACTGTACTTCTGAGATATATAATATATTTCTTTTCGATTTATTTCGATATCGGTTCATACTAAATTGTTTTCAATTCAATTTTCAAAGAATTATCTTTGAATTGTAACTCTTTCTTTCCGCGCCTATATACAAATTAATTGGTTACACTAAAGCACTTTTAGATGGACAGAAGATCAAAAGATTTGCTTATTCATATAATTTCCCTGTGACTCTTCATGCGAGGGAGAGAGGCAATCTTCGCACAGGAAATTGAGAAGGACTGCGAAGGATGTTGCGAAATATTCGTCAGAGACTTCCCTATTGCTTGGATTACCTAACTATGTCTACACTATTAATTGTAAGAATTAATATTATAACGAAATGAGTTCATGAGATTGTAATTTTATTAGTGATTCCAAGTCAAGGTGTTATAATATTATATATTAATAAATTAATATATAAAATATATATGATCAAAGGTAAATAAGCAAATTAGAGTATTTCACGCAGGCAATATTTGATAGACCAAACCCAGGCTGGTAAGATCTCAAATTTGCAACCTATTTTGGAATTAATCCTAGCTCTGCTAAAATTTTTTTAAGAAAAATATATTAATTTGACTTTAACTATATCATCACCGTAGAGTCCTGTACACTGTATGACTTAGCACAATCTCATGGGATTGAAGAGAGACAACTTGCTCAGAACTCCACAGATATATATAAAGGAAGTACTCTTACATATGAGATACAATGGCGATATTATAAACATTTAAGAATAGTAAAAATAGTTCCAGCGAGAGATACAAAATCTTAAATAATCATTTTAGCTAAGCATTGATATCTATTTCTTAGAAATTCATCCGAGAAATAACATATATACTAATTGTGTTGATTTCAGAAGCTGAGCGATTCATGTTTCCGCCTTCTTTCCACTTTGGTCGATTTTCTTTATTAAGTTATCTAGACCGCTTCATACAACAAACGTAAGACATTGATGCACTCTACCTCTCCAGGATGTAATAACAGTACGTACGACATCAAGTCAGCTCGGCTAACGTAAAATACCGTCGAAGCTTTTATATAAATGAGAGTACCTTAATATACATATCACCAAAATCCAGGATCGATGTCTTATATTGTAACTGAAAAACATAGTAATCCTGGATTATATTTTAGAGTTTCATCCCAGCTGGATAATATTCACGATAGTAGCAAAAGCACTAACTGGCTAACGCTAACTAACGCTAACCTAACGCTAAAGCCCCTAAAGCCTAACCTAACGCTAAACTCCCCTATAACCACTGTTGTTGGTACCTACCGGCCCTTTTTCCCCTGTCTACCCATGGTTTCCTGTCGACCATTTTGAGCCTAGTCCCTCGTTATAAGTCAAGTGAGCTAAAAGGCCATGAAGCGCCTCGTGATGCTCTGTCCATCCCTATAAATATACACAAGAAGACAGTTGATAAGCCGCTAGTTTTTTTTAAGCCCGTATTCACCAAAAATACCTTTTTGGAAAATTATCCGTCCCAACATTACATTTAAAATGTTTGGAATCTCTCACGCGGGTCTCCATAGAACTTTTTTGATCTCGTATCCTAAACGAAACTAATTATAGATTTGTACCCTTATAGGCATAATCATAAATATAAATATAATGTGCACATATAGATAGAATATAGAATATAGAATATACAATATAATATATATTATATACATAAATATAATATAATATAGTATATATGTAGTCAAATAATATAAAATAATAAATATAAATAAATCATAGTATAATAAAAGACAACGGCGAACATTGAGAGCACCTCACATCCCAACGGTGGATAGGCACGATTGAGTAAATCTCGTCAAGGATAGCGGGTGACGTGACTTCTTTGGCGGTAATCCCCTTCCTCATAGTAACTCCCAAAATTTTGGGTAACCCATCTGGGGTACGTCGCCGTACCCCCACTTTGCGGAGACCACTGCTGAGTCTAGACGTACTAAATAGGATTAAATAAAGCTTGCCTGTCGGAAAAGATTTTATCGATTTGGTGGAGATATTCGTTATTGAATTGAATTGAACTGAATTAATTACATATACTATACTATACTCACCTACCTCCACCTACTATACCTCCACTTATATACGTCATATCTCTCACTACTACTATTACTAACTCGTATATACTACCTTATACCTAGCACTACTCCTACCTACCTCACACTATCCATATTACTACTTCAGTACTACTTTACATACTCACCTACCATCCACGTCGGCGGACTACAGTACCTTTTACCTACGTGCGTTATCCCTCTCTCTCTCTCTTCTCTCTGTGCGGTCTTCTCTCTCTCATCTCTCATCTCTCTCTCTATACTATATATATAATATATATTATTATATATAATATATATATTATAGTATATATATATATAATGTATATATATATATATATAATATATATATATCTATAATGATATACATATATATTATATATATATTATAATATATATAGTAGATATATATATATATATATAATATATATATATATATATATTATAATATATATCTATATTTATATATATATATATATTGTCGTAATATATATATATATATTATATATATATATATACTTTTGATATATTCCTGCTAAAAAGTTTTTTATGTATTAAAACGTTTTCTTTGGTGTTCATGGTTAGCGATAATATTTATAATGTTTTATAAATAATTTAAGATGATATTACAATTTAACTTTCATTAGTGTTAAGTATTTAAGTTTTTTTAAGTTATTTATTTTTTTATTAAATATTAATTTTATATAAAGTATTATTTATAATGTAATAGTATTTAAACATATTATTATAAACACTATTTATAAACAAATTTTGTACTGCAAATTCAGAATTCGGACACCGTCCGACGTTCCCCGCTATCCTATTTGAGCAGAGATGCCCCAGTAGTAGGGGGGCCATTTCGCTCGTGCCTGAACCACCTGACCAGCGATGAGCACAATCGCTAAGTCAGGTTGATATTTTTTACTCAGCTTAAGTATAATTTTCTTTATTTTTTGTTTTTTTTTTTTATTTTTTTTTTTTTTTTTTTTGTTTTTTTTTTTATGGGTAATAACCATGTTGAACTTGCGGCCGCCATTTTGATTTTATAAGCGTTTTGGTTAATCATGCGTCGGATGAATCGCAATTCATCGAGAGTCGGCGTTCGTCGCGTTAATCGTGCGCAGTCACTCGTCGGTTGTCCGCGTTTAATCGTCTTCGCCATGTCGGCGCTTTTTACAGTTCTCGCGGAGTGCCCGTCGCATTCGTAGCAAAAGACTCACGCACAAGAACCGCTAAGTAAGCAAAGGCCAATAGCTTAAGGTGGTACTTTCATACGTTGTATTTATATTATTTTAACTTGAAACAACGAGAGTTCAAGGCAAGTATTATATTTTTACGAAAACACGCCGTTTTTTAAAGACTTTTAACAAATATTTTATTGATTCTTCTTAGATTTTAAAGAATATATACTATATATATATATATATATAGGTATATATATATATTATGATATATAATAGTATATTTATTTATATATTATATTTATGATATACTATAATATTTATATATAGTATATATATAACACACACACAACAACACACACACACACACACACACACAAGGCCACAGCACACGACAGCACCACACACCAGCAAACCCACGTGTTTTCACGTTGATATGAAGACTTACGATTTTTCACCATCCCTCCCATCTGTGCTTAAACTTCCTTACCACCTCAAGCCTTTACGTCCTCACCGTTTCGCGTTCTATCCGTTCATAAATCAAAATAGTTAAGCCACCCGAAAGGGATACGAATACCGGGCACGCGTGGAGTTGCTGGACCCGATGCCATAACCTGATATTTTAAACCACGCCTCCAGCGGTACGTATTGTTTAAATATAAAATATTAGATTTCCAGGTTTTAATAAAAGCAAGTCCGGCGGTTTCCCATGTAATAATTATAATAATTATTATAACAACTAATTATATAGTATATTATGAGTAATATATAGTATATAGTATTATATATTATAATATATATATATATATATATATATATATAGTCATATAGTTTAATAATTTATTCATACTTATTTATTATATATATATATCTATAGTATAATACTATATATATATATATATTATTATATATATGAGAGAGAGAGAGGAGAGGAGGAGAGAGAGATGATGAAGAGAGCGAGAGAGGAGAGCGAGAAAGAGAAGGAGAGGAAAAGAAGAGGGGAGAGAGGGAGAGAGAGAGAGAGAGAGAGAGAGAGAGAGAGAGAGAGAGAGAGAGAGAGAGAGAGAGAGAGAGAGAGAGAGAGAGTACCACGTGGTTGATCCAGCTATCACGTAGTTAATGCATTTACACTTTAGACGTGTTTGAGACATTGAAATTTTTTACTTGAATCATTTTTATTTGAATTTTAATTATTTTAACTATTTTTATTATTTGCATATTTTAATTATTTTTATTTTATTTTCTGTTATAACATCTCTCATCCTGAGAATCGCCACGTGAAACGAAATCTTTGAATTCGAATCGTAAAAGCACGTGGAAGACCATGCTGTCGTTGTTTATTCATTTTTATTTCCAAATTTTATTCATTTTTTATTTGAATTATTTTTATTCCTTTTTATTTATTTTATTGTATTTTTATTTTTTATAATTTTTTTTTTTGTTTTTAAAATTTTTTTATTTGCACAATTAGTTGTTTTCAGAAATGTCCAACTTTTTTTCTTTTCAAACGCTGAATAAAATATTAAATGTGTCGCAACGAACCTTATCATATATATATATATATATGATATATAATATATATATATATTATATGTATATAGTAATAGTATATATA
>JABUQX010113473.1:85000-95735 GCA_015478945.1 Trachelipus rathkii
TTTAATTAAGACAACGTACATTGTAGTATTACTCATTTCAAAATAACAACCTAAAATTATTTCCAAAGTTTCTAAAACTTCTATAATAAATCAAACATTATCTTTGAACAAAGAAATCTTTCAAGGAAGCTAATTTTACTTTTTGTTTATAAATTTTATAACTATCCAAAAGTTTTAAAATAACTTTTTTACTAAAATTTTATGAACATTTTATTAAAAACATATATTTTACGTAGCTTAAAGCAATAAATCAGTAAATCAGTAAGACCAGCCCCCTAGCACCCCCTCTACATCAAGCTATGCACGTTTTGTTCTATTGACTTACTGCTTTACATGCATCTTAGCATGTAATAAGTATAGAAAAAAACAAATAAGTTCTTTCTCTGCTAAAACATAACATGTATTTTAATTAAAATCGCTTCTAAGTTTTTTTATTTAAAAATAACCATTATTCACTTACATTTATATTATTCTAACTCCGATGTTAACATAAAAATATTTCAAAGTTTTTTAAAATAATTATCCGGATTTTCTTTATTATTATTATTATTATCTATGTACGTTGACAATCCATCACGAGAAAACAACAACCCGCACTCCTTACAGATACGATACTGACCTCTCTCTCTGTAAAATGTGTTGAAATAACACTTTAAGGCCAAATTTAAGGATAATCTCTTTTGTAACCCGGGGGCATCGTTAAGCGGTAATTCGCAGTCAAAATACTATTTCAAACTAACCTTTATTCTGTAAATGTGGTGCAATAAACTACGTAGGCCTAAATTTAGGCTAAATTTTAGGATAAGCCTTTTTGTACGGGTAATTTAATCTACCAGGTCAAAAGGTATTTCCAGTATAGACAAGAATCATATGTTATTATTAATTTTATAAATATATTTCAAAACTGAACATGCTGGATTTCGGTAAGATCTTTTAAGCAGGTAAGAAGGAATGTTTCCTTACATTACAGATACAGTTACAGAGTCGGAGTAGTTTCCCTAGTTCATAAGAAACAAAGGCTCAGCATGAGCCACACCCGCAAAGGCAGCCAACTCCGCACCCGCTGGTGCGTCCCGCCGCGTCCGCGCCCGCCGCGTGCGCCGAGGAGTTTATATAGGTTGCCGCGCACGCGTGGCCGCCGCAGGCGAATATTTCCGCGTTCACGCAGCACGCCAGCACGCGTGCGCGGCGCCCAGGCGAGAGTAGATACACAGGACCACACACACACACCACACACACCTACACACACCACACACACGCAAACTCACTTACACATATAACGTAATAATTTATTAAAACATTTTTGTTTTTTTATTTTATTATTATACTTAGCGTTATTTACTTCTGGCCTATTGTTATTATTATTTTAGAACACATAACACACACACAACCACACCACGACACACACAACATCACAGTCCCCACCACTACTCACTTAACACATATAACGTAAATATTATATTTATTATTTTAATTTTTATTATTATACTTAGTGGTTATTTACTTCATGCCTATTGTTATTATTTTATTTAAGAACACACATACACCACACGCAAAACACAACCACACACACGCCACACACATACACTACATACGTTCCCCCACACTGATATTTTGATGTCGCATCTTTTTGATACCTCAGCTTTTTTATGCCTCAAATCTATTGATGCCTCTGAGTTTTTGGATGCCTCAACTTTGATGTCTCAGCTTTTGATGCTCCAACCTTTGCTGCCTCAAGCTTTTGGATAGCCTGCAGATCCTTGATCGCTCAAGCTTTAATAACCTCAACAGCTTTTGGTAACCTCAGCTTTGTTCATCATAAACAATATTTGTGTTATCTATTTATATATTTTGCTTAGTATATTTTGTTCTTTTGTTTGTTTTCTATCTTATTTCTGTTTGATACCATCGTATATTATGATTCATCTATAAGGCAGTTAGCACCTACCCATAGACTCTTTACACTTATACACACATACACTTACTCCTCTTATTCCACATAATGCACATACACAGTAGACACTTACAACTCAGACCACAACACACACCTCACACACCATATATATATATATAATATATATATATATATATATATATATATATATATATATATACAGTATATCTTTATTATATCACCTATATATATAATAGTATATGTATATATATATATATATAACTTATATTATATTTATCTATATATATATAATATAACCTATATCATACTTATCTATTATATATATAATATTATATATAATATTCATTACGCGCAAAATATTGCGCCTGCGGGCGCCGCGGCTGGCGGGAAACGCGAGGAAATATTGGCGCCTGCGGGGGGCTGCACGCGGCGGGCGGGAACGCTAATATTGCGCCTGCGGGCGCAACTGCGGCGGGCGGGACGCTGCGGGACGCAAAGGAGTTCAGAGAGTTGGTGCCTTTGCCGGGTGGGCTCATGCATAGAGCCCTTGCTGGTTCAGCTTCATAAATAGGCGGAACTACTCGACAATCACAAGTAGTGAAACATTTCCCTTCTTATATTAAGATAGAAGATATACCGATCAGCCATGTTTTCCCAGTTTTGAAATATATTATAAAAATAATAATAACATAGAATTCTGTCTTACTGGATTACTTTTGACCCTGGTATTAGCGATTAATTGCCGTACAAAGGCTTATCACTAAATTTAGGCTAAATTTAGGCCTAACGTAGTTATTGCACCACATTTAACAGAAAAAGGTCAGTTTTGAAATATATTTTGACGCTGGATTAGGATATATCGCCCGGGTTACAAGTTTTATATTTTGGATAGATACGATTATTTCACACCAATTTCAGGAGGAGTGAGAGTGGATCGTGCATCCTGTAAGGGTGCGGGTAGTTGTGTTTTCTCGTGATGGATTATTATACATAGATAATAATAATAATATAAGAATAATAATTAACTTATGGCCGACAAAAATATTTTTTCAGTTAACATCGAGGTGACAATATACATCACTGTAAGTGAATAATTGTTATATTTAAATAAAAACTTAGAAGGATTTTAATAAAATACATGTTATGTTTACAGAGAAGAACTTATTTTTGTATTTTTATACTTTATTACATGGCTAAAGATGGTGTAAAGCAGTAAGTCAATAGAACAAAACGTTGCATAGCTTGATGTAGAGGGGTGGTTAGGGGCTTGTCTTACTGATTTACTGATTTATTGCTTTAAGGAACGTAAAATATATGTTTTTATAAAATTTCATAAAATATTTAGTGAAAGAGTTTATTTTTAATAACTTGATAGTTTGATAAAATTTTATTAACTAAACATTATTTCAAGTTTCTTAAAACTCTGATACATAAATCAACATTATCCTTTGACATATAGAATTTATTATTAACTTTAATTAGTTTTGTTTTATAATTTTATAATATAATTTTTACATTTTGTTTTTACTTAAACATTTTATGAATTTTATTAAAAACATATATTTTAAGTACCTTAAAGTAATAAATCAGTAAATCAGTAAGACAAGCCCCTAGCAGCCCTCTACATCAAGCTATGCAACGTTTTGTTCTATTGACTTAGCCTGCTTTACATCATCTTTAGCCATGTAATAAGTATAAAATAACAAAATAAGTTCTTCTCTCCTAACATAACATGTATTTTATTAAAATCATTCTAAGTTTTTTATTTAAAAATAACAATTATTCACTTACATATATATTATCCACTCGATGTTAACTAAAAATATTTCAAAGTTTTTTTAATAATTCGGATTTTATTATTATTATTGGATTATTATTATTATGTACATCGACAATCCATCACGAGAAAAACACCTACCCGCAACTCCTTACAGATTTTACGATCCTGACCTCTCTCCTCTGTAAAATGTGTGAAATAACTACTTTAGGCCAAAATTTAGGATAACCTTTTTGTAACCCCGGGCGATTTAAGCCTAATTCCAGGTCAACTATATTTCAAACTGACCTTTTTTCTGTAAAATGTGGGGCAATAACTACGTTAGGCCTAAATTTAGGCTAACCTTTTTTGATAAGCCTTTTTGTGACGGGCTAATTTAATCCTAATACCAGGTCAAAGTAATTCCAGTATAAACAAGAATCATTGTTATTATTAATTTTTATAAATTATTTCAAACTGAACATGCTGGATCGGTAAGATCCTTTAAGGCAGGTAAGAGGGAAATGTTTCCTTACTAGTGATTGTTTCGGAGTAGTTTTCGTCCTAGTTCATAAGCTAAACCACCAAAGGCTTCAGCATGAATCCCCACCCCGCAAAGGCAGACCACTCCGCACCCGCTGGTGCGTCCCGCAGCATCCGCCCGCCGCGTGCGCCCGAAGCGCAATATTTCCGCGTAACCGCCGCCAGCGTGCGACCGGCCCGCAGGCGCCATATTTCGCGGGTTCCAGCCAGCCGCGTGCGCCCGCAGGCGCATATTTCCGCGCTAATGAAATATATATATATACATATATATCATATATATATATATATATGTATTATATATAATATATATATAGTATATATAATACTTATATATATTATATATATATATATATATATATAATATATATATATATATATATAATATATATATATATATATATATATATATATATATATATATATATATATTGGGTGTGTGTGGGTGTGTGTGTGAGTGTAAGTGTCTATGTGTTTTTGCATATGTGTGAATAAGAGATATAGTGTATGTGTGTATAAGTGTAAGTGTCTATGGTAGGTGTAACTGCTTATAAGATGAATCATAAATATAGATGGTATCAAAGATGATGCCATCAAAGATGAGTCATCAAAGATGAACCACCAAAGCTGAGGTACCAAAGCTAGGTTATTAAAGTTGAGGCATCAAGGCTGAGGCATCAAAAGCTGAGGCATCAAAGTTGAGGCATCAAAAGCTGAGACATCAAAGTTGAGGCATCAAAACTGAGGCATCAAAGTTGAGGCATAAAAAGCTGAGGTATCAAAGATGGGACATCAAAATATCGAGTGGGTGGGAGCGTATGTGTAAGTGTGTATGTGTGTGTGTGTGTGTGTGGTGTTTGCGTGTGTGTGTATGTGTGTTCTAAATAATAATAACAATAGGCATGAAGTAAATAACACTAAGTATAATAATAAAATAAAAATAAAATGTTTTAATAAATTATACGTTATATGTGTATGTGTGTGTGTGTGTGTGTGTGTGTGTGTGTGTGTGTGTGTGTGTGTGTGTGTGTGTATGTGTTCTAAATAATAATAACAATAGGCATGAAGTAAATAACGCTAAGTATAATAATAAAATAAAAATAAAATGTTTTAATAAATTATACGTTAGTATGTGTAAGTGCAGTGCGCTGTATGGTGTTGTGTGTGGTGTGTGTGTGTGGTGTGTGTGTGTGTTGTGAATATTGCGCCTGCCGGCGCACGCGCGGCTGGCGGGAACGCGGAAATATTGCGCCTGCGCGCACGCGCGGCGGGAACGCGTAAATTTGCGCCTAGCGGGCGACACGCGCGGGCGGGACGCTGGAGGGACGCACCAGCGTGAAGGAGTTGGCTGCCTTTGGCGGGTGGGGCTCCATGCTGAGCCCTTGGTGGTTAGCTATGAACTGGGGAAAACCTACTCCGAACAATCACAAGTAAGGAAAACATTTCTTACATGCTTAAAGGATCTTACCAATCCAGCATGTTTCAGTTGAAATATATTTATAAATTAATAATAACATTGATTTCTTGCCTATACTGGAATTACCTTTTGACCTGGTATTAGGAATAAATTCGTCTACACAAAGGCTTATCCTAAATTTTAGGCCTAAATTTAGGCCTAACGTAGTTATTGCACAACATTTTACAGAAAAAGGTCAGTTTTGAAATTATTTTGACCCTGGAATTAGGCTTAAATCGCCCGGGTTACCAAAAAGGATTTATCCTAACATTTTGGCCTAAAGTAGTATATCTTTCACACATTTAACAGAGAGAGAGTCAGTGATCGTATCTGTAAGGAGTGCGGGTAGTTGTGTTTTCTCGTAATGGATTGTCATGCTACATAGCTACATAATAATAATAATAAAGAAATCCCGAATTAAATTTAAAAAACTTTGAAATATTTTTAGTTAACATCGAGTGCAATAATATAAATTGTAAGTGAATAGTTTGTTATATCCATACCACCTCGAAGGGATTTTAATAAAATATCATGTTATGTTAAGGCAAGAAGAACTTATTTTGTATTTTTATACTTATATAACATGGCTAAGATGATGAAAGCAGTAAAGTCAATAGAAGCAAAACGTGGGCATAGCTTGATGTAAGGGTGCTGGGGGCTGGTCTTACTGATTTACTGATTTATTGAATTAAAATAATATAATAATGTACAGGATAAACATCATAAAAAGAAAGTGCAGTGTTCATTTAAGACGTAAGCGTCATAAAATTTATAAACCCAAAACGTATTAACAAGTTAAAATAATTCTTTTTTTCAAAGATAGCATGTTTGATTATTATAGAAGTTTAAGAACTTTGAAATAATTTTAGTTGTATTTGAATGAGTAATATAAATGTACGTGCTTAATTAAAACAAAAATTGTTTTAATAAATTATACGTCATGTGTGTAAGTAAATATCTGTGTGTGAGTAAATCTGTGTGTGAGTGTAAGTAATCTGTGTGTGTGTTGTGTGTGTGTGTGTGTGTGTGTGTGTGTGTGGTGTGTGTGTGTGTGTGTAAATGTAAAGTGTCTATGGGTAAAATGTAAGTGTCATAGTGAATGTGTGTATAACTGTAAGTGTGTGATGTGTGTATATGTGTAAGTGTACGTGTGTGTTTGTGTGTGGTGTGTTGTGTGTGTGTGTGTGGGTGTTCTAAATAATAATAACAATGGCGAGTAAATAACACTAAAGTAATAATAAAAATAAAATAATAAAAATAATAAAAATAATAAAAATAAGATAAAATAATAATAAAAATAAAAATAAAGTACAAAAAACAAAATAAAACACATAATGTTAATAAACACTATATGAGTTTAAAGAATGTAAAGGCAGAAAGTTAAACACAGTAAAGCAGAAAGGTTAAAGCAGTAAAAAGCAGAAGTTAAAGCAGTAAGGCAGAAAGTTAAAGCAGTAAACATTGACTTTAAAGCAGTAAAGCAGAAGTTAAAGGCAGTAACACATGAGTTAAAGCACGTAAAGCACGTAATAACAAAAGGGCATACTATTCCCCCCCCTTGGTGTTAGGTCACACCTCTATTGATTTACTGATTTACTGCTTTAAGGTATGTAATGTTAATGAATATGTGAGTTAAAGCAGTAAAACATATGAGTTAAAGCAGTAAAACATGAGTAAAGCAGTAAAACTGAGTTAAAGCAGTAAAGCAGTAAAACAAAGCATACTAATCCCTTAGGTGTTAGGTAACACCTCTATATTGATTTACTGATTTACTGCTTTAAGGTATGTAATGTTAATGAATATGTGAGTTAAAGCAGTAAAACATATGAGTTAAAGCAGTAAAGCAGTAAAACAAAAGCAGTAAAGCAGTAAAACAAAAGCATACTAATCCCCTCTTGGTGTTAGGTTACACCTCTATTGATTTACTGATTTACAGCTTTAACGTGTGTAATGTTAATAAATATGTGAGTTAAAACAGTAAAACATATAAGCTAAAGCAGTAAAACATGAGTTAAAGCAGTAAAGAATGAGTGAAAGCAGTAAAACAGTAAAACAATAGAAGGTGTTACCTAACACTAAAGGATTAGTATGCGTTTGTTTTACTGCTTTTAACTGCTGTTAACAATTTCTGTTTAACTTGGCTTTTAAGGTCTGTAAAGTATATGTTTTTAATAAAATTTCGTACATTGTAGTAAAATAAAATGTTTATTAATCAGGCCGCTGGTTTTTTTTTAATTCTAACATGTAATTATTTAAAATTATTTATAACATTTAAAAAGTACTAAGTAAATATAAAGATGTCTGTAATGAGTTACAGTTTTGGGTTCGCTATATGTTTTTAATAAACAATGTTTAAGTGCCTAAAATTAGGGTGGGCTAAATTGACAGCCATGAAAGACCAAAGGGCTGGTCGTGTGTTTATACGTGTGTATAAGTGTAAATGTAAGTGTAAGTGTCTATGGTGAGTGTAAGTGTCATAGTGATGTGTGTATAAGTGTACAGTGTGTGTGTGTATGTTGTGTGTGTGTGTGTGTGTGTGTGGTGTGTGTGTGTGTAAGTGTAAGTTGTAATCTGTGTGTGGGTTGCTGAGTGTAAGTGTATAAAGTATAAATGTGTGTGTGTGTGTGTTGTGTGTGTGTGTCACGGATGGAAATATGTTAGGATAGATCCATACAGGTCAGGTACCTACATGACCTCATGTTGGGACAGGATACCTACCCAAGGCTAGGCATCAGTTACCTGGATGAGTTCAAGGCGGGGTGGAGGCTAGGTGCAAGTTGTAGGATAGGTGTAAGGGCTAGTGTAGGTTAGGTTAGGTTTAGGTTTTAGGTTAGGTTAGGTTAGGTAGGTTGTAGGTTAGGTTTAGGTTTAAGGTTAGGTTAGGTTAGGTTAGGTCAGGTAGGTACAGATGTAAGGCTAGGTGATAGGCTTGGTATAGGTATCCGGACAAGGTCAAACAAGGTTAATGGGATTATTATATATACTGCCTCTCTCTCTCTCTCTCTCTCTCTCTCTCCTCTCTCTCTCTCTTCTCTCTTCTCTCTCTCTCTCTTTATATATATAATATATATAATATATATTATATTATATATACATATAGTATTATATATATATATATATATATATATATATATATATATTATTATTATATATATATATACTATATATATTATATATCTATATATATATATATATATATATAAGGCAGTTGGCGACATTATATATACTATATATATATATATATATATATATATATATATATATATAATAATATATATATATTATATATATATATATATAATATATATATATATATATATATAGTATATATATATATATATATATATATATATATATATAATATAAGGTCTTGCGACACATTAATATTTTATTCAGCGTGAAAAGAAAAAGTTGACATTCTGAAACACTAAATGTGCAAATAAAATTTAAAAAACAAAAAAATTATAAATAAATAAAAATAATAAGTCAATAATATAAAAGAATAATAATAATTCAATATAAAATGGATAAAATTTTGGAATAAAAATTGAAAATAAACAAGCGACAGCATGGGTCGTTCCACGTGCTTTTACGGTTCGAATTCAAAGATTTCGTTTCACGTGGCCATGATGAGAGATGTTATAACAGAAAATAAAATAAAATTAATTTAATACGCAAATATATAAAAATAGTTAAACTAATTAAAAGTGGCAAATAAAAATGATTCGAGTAAAAAATTTCAATGTCTCAAACACGTCTAAAAGTGTAAATGCTTTAACTATGTGATAGCTGGATCCAACCCGTGGTACTGGCTCTCTCTTCTCTCTCTATCTTCTGCTCCTGACTCTCGTCCTGTGCATCTCATCTCTCCTCTCTACTCTACAGTCTCTTCTCATCTCTAATCAGACCTCTCGATCTATTTGAGAGATCATCTCGTGCTCTCTCTCTCTCTCTCTCTCTCTCTCTCTCTCTCTCTAGCTCTCATCGCTCTCTCTCTCTCTCTCTCTCTCTCTCTATATATATATATATATATATATATATATATAGTCTATATATATATATATATATATATATATAAGTATATATATATATATATACTATTATATATATATATATATATATATATATATATAATATATATAATATTATATATATACGTATATATATATAGTATATATTATATATATATAATTATTAATTATTATAATAATTTTATAGATTATTACTAGGGAAGCGGCGGACTTGTTTTTATAAACCTGGAAATTAAATTGTATACGTTTTAACAAATTATACGTACCGCTGGACGGGTGGTTAAAAAGGTCAGGGGTTTGCATCGGTGGTGGGTATTCGTATCCTTTCGGTGGCTATATATTTTGATTTTATGACGGATTTAGTGATACTGCGGAAACGTGAGGACGTAAAGGCTTTGACGTGGTAAAGAAGTTTAAGCACAGATGGAAGGGATGGTGAAAATTCGTGTCGTTGAACACGCTGGGTGCTGTGTGTGTGTGTGTGTGTGATGTGTGTGTGTGTGTGTGTGTGTGGTAGTGTGTGTGTTGTGTGTGGGATATTATATATATATAAATATACTATATATATATATAGATTATCTATATATATTATACGGAGCAATGAGTATATAATATACGAATGAGGACAGACTCATATAAATACGTATATATAGTGATAAAGTATATATACAGTATATATATATATGGAGATTATATCATAGAATCAATAAAAATATTTGTTAAAGTCTTTAAACAGCGTGTTTTTCGTAAAAATATAATACTTGCCTTGAACTCTCGTTGTTTCAAGTTAAAATAATAATTAAAACGTATGAAAGTACACCTTAGCTATTGGCCTTTCTACTTAGCGGTTCTTTGTGCGTGGTTCTTTGCTACGAATGCGACGGACTTTTGCGGAAAAAAAACGCGACAATGACGATGACTGCGACGATTAAACGCGACAACGACGATGACTGCGACGATTAAACGCGACGAACGCGACGATGAATTTGCGATTCATCCCGACGATGATTAACAAAACGCTTTATAAAACAAAATGG
>JABUQX010113474.1:0-38311 GCA_015478945.1 Trachelipus rathkii
AGAGAGATAACCACTCTACTACACTCTACTACACTGTAGCCTTCGCCCCCAACGTCTACACAAACTCTACTACGCCTGCTACCTACCGAACTCTACAACCACTCTACTACGCACCTACAGACCAGCTCTACTACCACTCTAACCTACTAACTCTTTTTAAACCACTCTACCTAAGCCACCTCTCTACTACTAACACTCGCTATCTACCACTCTACTACACTCCTAAGCAACCTCTCTAACTACCACTCTAGGCACTCACTCTACAACCACTCTACTAACGACTCTACTTACCACTCCTTAACTACCATGGCTATCTACCACTTCTAAAACCACTCCTACTACAACTCTACTACCACTGCTACAACCACTCTACTACCACTCTACTACCGCTCTACTACTACCACTGTATTACCACTCTACAACCACTTCACTACCACTCAACTACCACTCTACAACAATCTACTACCCACTCTACGTTAACGCACTCTAATACCACTCTAATACCCGCTCTACTACCACTCTACAACCACTCAACTACCACTCTAAATTACAACTCTACAACCACTCTAGCTACCACTCTACTTACTACACTCTACAACGCACTCTACTACGCGACTCCTACACAACGCAACTCTACTACGCGACTCTACTACCACCTAAGCAACCACTCGTACTACGCACTCTACACCACTCTTACTACCACTCTATACTACACTTTACTACACTCTACAAACCACTCTACTACGCACTCTAACTACCACTGCTAAACATCTACTACACGCTTCACAACCACTCTAAGCTACACTCTGGCTACCGACTCCTACTAACCACCTACACGCCTTCTAACTACCCACTCTACTACCACTCTAGCTACACGGGGTCGGACTCTATTTACACTCTATTACCACTGCTGACAACCAACTCAACTACCACTCTACTCCACTGCTACAACTACTCTACTACACTCTAACTACGCGCCACTCTACTACCGGACTCTATTACCACTCTACTACCAGACTCTACAACGCACGTTTTCCAAACTTAACCAACTGTTTTTCCTACTAGCAACTCTACAACGTACTGTCTACTACACTGCTCTACCACTATACAAACACTCTAGCCTACGCGCGACTGCTATCTGACTACACTGCTACAACACTCTACTTACACTCTACTAACCACTGGCTCCAACGCAGCTCTACTTCGCACTCTACAAGCCACTCTACCTACGCACTCTAACTACCACTGCTACAAGCCACTCTACTACCACTGCTACAACCACTCTACTACCACTCTAACAAGACATCGAACAGCTACTCCATCTACAACCACTGCTACTACCACTTCTACTAACCACTCTAACAAAACAAATACTCTACTACCACTGCTACTACCACTGCTAGACAACTACTCCTAAACTGACACGTTTAACTGCCCACTGCTACACCACTCTACTACACTCTAGGCAACCACTCTACCACACGTCTACTCACCACTCTAAAAACCACTCTATCTAACCTACTTTACAACCACTTCTACTACCACTCTACTACGCACTGCTAACAACGCACTCTACTACCTACTCTACTACGCACTCTACAAGCCACTCTACTACCATGCTACTACAGCTACAGACCACTCTACAACCACTCTACTACCACTCTACTAGCGCACTGTACTACCCTTCACAACACTCTACATACCACTCTACTAGCATCTCGCAACCATGCTATCTACCACTCTTAACAACCACTTTGACTAGCACTCTGACTACTACTCTTCTACACTACCTTAACTACCACTCTACTACCACTATAGCAACGCACGTGCTTCTACCGACTCTTTTACTACCATCTACAACCACTCCTACTACCACTTTACAACCACTTTACAAACCCTCTACTATCACTCTACTACAACGCACTCTACTACCACTCTAGCTACCACTGGCTAGACTATACCACTGCTACTACCACTCTACAGACGACTCTACTACAACTCTACTACCGACTCTACAACGCCACTTTACTACCACTGCTAATATGACGCACTGCTACTACCGCCACTGCGTAGCAACGCACTCCTTACTACCGACTCTACTACCGACTCTACAAATACTCTACTACCACTCTACTACCAGTCTATACCACTCTACTAACACTTTACTACCACTCTACAACCACTTTACTACTGACTCTGAAACCAATCTAACTACGCACTCTACTACCACTGCTAAAACCACTCTAGCTACCACTTTACAACGCACTTTCTACTACGCACTCTAGACTACGACTTCTACAACCACTCTAACTTACCGACTCTACTACCACTCTACAACCACTCCTAACTACACTGGTAGTAACCACTCTACAACGCACTCTACTACAGCTGACTCTACTACGGCAATCTACAATCACTACTCTACTGACCATCTACTACCACTCTATCAACCACTGCTATCTAACCGAGCTGCGCTACTACCACTCTACTACCATCTACACCCACTCTACAACCACTCTATACCACTCTACTAACCACTCTTACACCACTCTACAACCACTCCTACTACCACTCTTTTACCACTCTACAACCACTGCTATCTACACTCTTACTACCACTCTACTTCCACTCTACAACCACTCTAGCTACCACTGGGCTACTACCACTTACAACCATCTAACTACCACTCTCCTACACTAGCTACTACACCACGTCTAAGCAACGCACTCTGACTACCACTACACTCACTAGCCAACTGCTACTACCACTCTACTACCACTCATCAACCACTCTACTACCACTCTGCAACCACTCAACTACCACTCTACTACCCACTCTAGCAACTCACTGCTACTACCACTCTACAACACTCTAACTACCACTCTACTACACTGCTAACACCACTCTGAGGCTACCACTCCTACAGCAACCACTCACTGCTACTACCTGCCTACTACACTCTGCTACCACTCTACAACCACTCTACCTACCACTCTACAAATACTCTTACCTACCACTGCTACACCACTCTAAGACTGACTCTACTACCAGCTTTTTAAAAAGACCCCTTTAACCCCGACTCTATGTCAACACGTCTACTTACACTCAAAAACCACTGCTACTACAATCTACTACGCACTTCTAGAAACCAACTCTACCTACACTTTTACAACGCAACTTGCGTACTACCACTCTACTACACTCTACAACCACTCTTAGCACTCTACTACACTCACTAACGCACTGCTACTACCGCACTCTAGCAACCATCTACTACCACTCTCTACCACTGCTACTACATTCAAAACCACTCTACTAACACTTTACAAGCGGCACCTCTACTTACCATCCACAACCCTCTACAACCACAGGCTTCTAGCTACCGGACTCTACAAACGGCACCTCCTCACTCTAGCAACCACTCTAACACCACTCTAGAACTACTTCTCAACTACCACTCTAGCTTACCACTCAACTGACCACTGCTACAACACTGCTAAGCTACGCACTCTAACTACGCACTCTACACCCCTCTACTACCACTGCTACTAGCGCAATCTACAAGCACTCTAGCAACCACTCTAGCTACGCACTGCTACTTACCACTGTACTAACGCACTCTCAAGCCACGTCTACTTACCGACTCTACTACACTCTCACAACACCTCAACTACCACTCTACAACCACTGTTACTAGCCACTCTACTACTACTGCTTTACCACTCTACTACCGCACTCTACTAACCACTGACTAGCTACTACCAACTCTACTACCAACTTCTAACTGAACACTGGCTACACCACTCTACGCTACGCACTATACACCACTCTCACCACTCTACCGACCACTCTACGTGCCACTCCACTAGCACTCTACTACGCGAACTCTAAGCACCACTCTACTACACTCTACTACCACTCTACAACCACTCTAGTACCACTCTACAACCACTCTACTACGACTCTTACTACCACTCTAAAGCAAACCACTCTAGTACGGCACTCTACACCACTTCTACTACCTGACGTCTATACAACTTTACTACCACTGGCTACAACCAGCTACTCGTCACGTCTAACTACCACTCTACATTCAACACTACTACCACTCTAGCAACCACTCCTACTTACCACTCTACTCACACTCTACTTCATGCTAACAAACCACTCTACTACCGATCTAGCTACCACAATCTACAACGCATCTACTAACCACCTACTACCACTCTAGCTACCAACTCTACAACGCACCTCCTACTGAAGCCACTCTACTACTAACCTACACCACTCTCTAACTACCGGCTCAACTACCACTCTACTACAACTCTACTACCACTCTACAACACTCTACTACCACTCTAATACCGCTGTACAACCACTCTACTACCAACTGCTACTACCCTCTGAGAAACGGCACTCTACTACTACTCTACTACCATCTAACTACCATGCTACAACCCTCTACCACCACTGCTACTAGCCACGTCTACGCACTAGCCACTCTAACGCTACACTCTACAACCACTCTACTACCACCTACAACTACCGATCTACAACCACTCTACTATACCCATCTACTACCACTCTACTAACGCAGCTCTACAACCACCTACTACGCATCTACAACCAACTCTAACTGACACTGGCTACTGACCACTGCTACAACCACTCTACTAGCCACTCTAGCTACCACTGTAGCTACTACTGCTACAACCACTGTACTACCACTGTACTACCACTCTACTATACGAATCTACAACCACTCTACTACGGACTGCTAGCAACCACGCTCTACTACACTCTATCTACCACTCTAGGCAACACACTCTAGCATCACTCAATACTACACTCTACTATTCACTCTATCTACGCACTCTACAACCACCCTACTACCACTCTACTACCACCATTCTACTACCACTCTACATCCACTCTACTACCACTCTACTACTCTACAACCACTCTATTACCACTCTACTACCACTCTACAACCACTGCTACGTACAACTCTAGCTACCACTCTAAACTATTACTCTATACCATCTTCTACTACACTCTAGCTACCACTACTAATACCACTGCTACCTACCACTTCTACTACCAGGCTCTTCTACGCAACTCTACAACCCACTCTACTACCACTCAACTACCACTCTACTACCACTCTTCTAACACTCTACAACAAGCTCGTAAGCTACATTCTACAACCATCTACTACCCACTCTACGTACCACTCTATAGCGCATCTAGAAACAATTTTACTAACCGGCTCTACTACCACCCTACTACTACTCTACTAAACACTCTAACACCACTCTACTACCACTCTGCAACCACTCTACACCACTCTACAGACCACTGAACTAACTAGACTGCTACTACCACTCACAACCACTCTACTACACTGCTACTACGCAGCTCTACAACCACTCTAATACCACTCTGCTACCACTCTACAACTCTACTACCACTCTACAAACACTCTTCTACCACTCTACAGCCACTGTACTAGACACTCTAACAACCAACTCTTACCTACCAACTGCTACTACCACTCTACTACCGACTGCTATAACGGCACTCTACGTAGCCAACTCTACTACGCACTGCTACAGACCACTGCTACTCCACTCTAGCAACCACTCTACTACCACTCTACTACCACTCTAACAGACCACTCTAGGCACCCATTCCTACTCCACTGCTACTATACACTAAACTACCACTCTAGCAAGCACATGCTACTACACTCTCTAACTACACTCTACTACCACCTTCTACAACCAGTCTACTACCATGCTACTAAGCCACTCTACACCACCTACTACCATCTCTACTACGCTGTCACAACCACTCTACTGACCACTCCTACAACTACTGCCTACAAACCACGTCTACTACATGCTACTACCACTATACTACGGCGCAGACTCTACTAGACGAGCTCTACACCAACTGCTAGCTACGCACTAAAGCTACCACTGTACTGCCACTGACAAGCGAACACACTGTAACTACCACTGCTACTACCACTCTACAACCACTCGTACTACCAAAACTGCTAACTACGGGCACTGCTACAACCACTCTAGTACCAGCTTACAACGCACTCTACTACCACTCTACTACCACTCTAATACCACTCTACAACCACTTACTACCACTCTAAGACCACTCTACTACCACTCTGATAACTACCACTCTACCACCACTCTACAATCAGCTGCCTACTGTCCACTCTACTACCGCACTCTCCAACGCAATCTACTACCACTCTAAGCTAGCCAATGCTACTACACACTATACAAGCACTGCTAACTACCACTCTACTACCATTCTACAAACACCACTACTACCACTGCTACTACCACTGCCTAGACAAGCACACTCTACTACCATTCTACAACCACTCTACTACTACTCTACTACACTTTCTACAGTAAACTCTACTACCACTCTCACAACCACTCTAACTACACTCTAGTGTACCAACTCTACTGCCACTCTCAACCACTCTACTACATTCTACTACCACCCTCTAGCCAACGCACTCTACTACCACTCGTACTAGCGCACCTCACTACCCCTCTAGCTAACCCCCTCTAACTACCACTTCACTACGCACTCTATCAACGCACTCTGACTACCACTCAGCTACCAAACTCTACTACCACCCCTTTCTTACTACCACTCTACAACCAACTCTACTACGCTACACTACAACCAGCTCTACTACACTCTACTAGCCATACTACACACTCTAGAACCACTGCTACTACTCTCTACTCCCGACTCTTACTACCACTCCTCAACCACTCTCACCACTCTACTACCACTCTACACCAACTGCTACTTACCACTCCTACAACGCATCTACTACTACCACTCTACATCACTCTAAGCAACCACTCTACTACGCAATCTACTACCACTGCTACTACCACTCAAACAACCTCGTACTACCAACTGCTACATACACTTCTACTTACCACTCTACAACCACTCTATCTACCATGCTACTACCACTGTAGCTAACCACTGCTACAACACTGGTCTACCACTCTACTACCCACTGTCTACTACCCCTCTACAATGCACTCTACTTAGCGCTGACTCTCTACCACTCTAAACCCCCCCACCACTCTACTACGACTCTACTAACCAATGCTACTACCACTCTACTGACCACTCTACAACCCACTCTACCAATCACTCTACTACACTGCTACTACACTGGCTACAGACAATCTACTACCACTGCTATCTACGCACTCTACTACGCGACTCATTTACAACCACGTCTACTACCAACTCTACCACCACTCTACTAGCACTCGTAGCACCACTTCTATACACCACCTACCACTGCCTAGGCACCACTCTCTACCACTGCTAGCAACCACATTACTACCGACTCTACTACCCATCTACAACCATCTACTACACTTCTACTACCACTCTACAACCACTCTACTACGCATCTACAAATACTGCTACTACACTCTACACCCACTCTACAACTATCTCTACTGACCAACTTTTACTAGCCACTCTACAACCACTCTACTACGACTCTACTACCACTCTACGTAGCCGACTGCTACTACCACTCAAAAACCACTATGCTCTACTACATTTACAACCACTCGCTAACTACCACTCTACTACCGCACTCTAAACCATCTATATACCACTCTACTACACTGCTACACCACTCTACCAAAACTCCTACAACCATCTTCTACTACCACTCTACTTACTACTCAACTACGCAACTGCTACTACGACTCAAGCTACGCAACTCCTAATCAACCACTCTGCTACACTCTACTACCAACTGTCTACAACCACTCTACTACCACTCTAACTACCAATCTACAACCACTCTACCACCACTCTACTACCAACTCTACTACCACTGTACTACCACTCTACAACCACTCTACTACCGACTATAGCTACCATCTACAACGCACTTTACTGCCACTTGCAACCACTTACTACCAAAGCTCTACTTACTACTCTTGCTACACTCTACTACGCACTTACTAGCGACGCTAACTGACTACTACGCGACTGCTTACTACCGACTCTACTACCACTCTACAACCGCACTCTACTACACTATACTACGCACTCTCACCAACCACGTCTACAACCCTCTAGCTCTACTTCTATCTACCATTCTCTACCACTCTACTACCACTCTACTACCACTTGACAACTACTCTAACTCTACTACAACTCTACAACCACTCTACTACCACTCTACTGACTCACTCTACTACCCACTATATTACCGACTTCTACTAACCACTCTACAACCACTCAACTACCACTTTACTACCACTCTACAACTACTCTACTACCACTCTACTAGCACTCTACTACCGACTCTACTACCACTCTAATACCACTCTACAATCGCCACTGCAACTACCACTCTACTAGCACTGCTACAACTACTCTAACCACTGCTACTACGACTATACAAGCCACTCTACTAAGCCACTGCTACTACCACTGCTTACAACACTGCTACTAACGCAGCTGCTTAGATACTACACTTCTTACAACCACTCCTACTCCACTCTACAACGCACTCTACTACTCACTCTACTACCACTGCTAACAAACCAGCTCTAACTCGCCACTCTACAACCACTCTACTACCACCTGCTAACTACACTCTAACCTACCTACTCTACAACCACTTCTACTACCACTATACTACACTCTACACAATACTCTACTAACCACTCTTACTACACTTCTACAACTACTGCTAGCTACGACTTTACTACCATCTACAACGCTCTACTACAACTCTAGACAACCACTCTACCACCACTCTACTACCGCAACTCTAAAACCACTCTACTACGCACTTTAGCACACTCTACTACCACTCGTCTACTACCACTTCTACAACGCCCTACTACCACCTCTACTAGCCACTCTACAACACTCTACTGAGCCATCTACTACACGTCTAGCATACCACTCCTACAATCGATGCTACTACCGACTCTACTCCCCCCCCACTGTACTACCGACTTCACAACCAGCTCTACTACCGTACTCTAGCTACCACTCTAGCAACCTCTACTACCACTCTACAACCACTTTTCTACCACTCTACTAACTATCTACTCTACGCCACTCTACTACCACTCTAAACTACCACTATAACAACGCACTCTTCTACCATCTAGCTACCACTCTACAACGCACTCGTACTAGCCACATTACACCACTGCTACAACCACTCCTACTATGCATCTAGATAACAGACCACTGGCTACTGACCGACTCTACTACCACTCTACTACGCACTCTACTACCACTCTACAACCACTGAGCTACTAGCAACTCTACTACCACCTCCTAACCACTTACTACCACTGCTATACGGCACTCTACTTACCGACTGCTACAAACCACGTCTACTACCACTCTACTAAGACGCGACTCTACAAATACTCTAACTACCGACTCTACTCCACTTCTATCAACTAACTCTACTAACTTTACTACCACTCTACAACCACTTTACTACCACTACGTACAACCAATCTACTACCCGCGACATGCTAACTACACTCTAAAACCACTCGTCTAACTAGCCGACTTTACAAGCGCACTCTACTACCGACTCTACTACGCACTCCTAGAACCCGCTAAGGCTTAGACACTCTACGCTTCACTCTACAACCACTCTACTAGCACTGTACTACCACTTTACTACCACTCTACTACCACCTTACTACCAATCTAGCAACTACTCTACTACACTCTCAACTACCGACTGCTACAACCACTCTACGTCACGCGGACTGCTACTACCTCACTCTACTACCACTCTACTACGCACTCTACAACCAGCTCTAAATACTGCTCTACTACCCCGACTCTTACCACTTCTACATACCACTCTACTACCACCTCTTTTACCACTCTACAACCACTCTCTACAGCCACTCTACTACCACTCTACTTCGCACTCTACACCACTCTACTCCACTTACATAAAACGCACTCTCACCACTCTACTACCAACTCTAGCTACCGACTGCTATCTACCACTCTACAACCACTCTACTACCACTCTACTACCGGACTACTACTAGCACTCTACTACACTCTAGCAAACCACTCTACAACTACTCTACTACCACGTTACTACCACTCTACAACCATCTAGGCTACCACTCTACTACGCGACGTCCACTTACCACTGCTACAACCACTCTACCTACCACTCTACTAACACTGTCTACACACCACTTACTACCACTTACAACCCTCTAGCTACCACTCCACTACCGACTCTACAACACTATACCAACCACTCTACTACCATGCCTAACTTACGCATCTCTTACTACACTTGCTACAACCACTCTACTACGACTGACTACTACCACTCTAATCAACCACTTCTATACCACTCTACTAGCTGACTGCTACAACCACTCTACGCTCCACTCTAGCTTACCACTCTACAGCCCTCTACTACCGAGCTTCTGCACTACCACTCTAGCACCCTCTACTAACGCCATGCTACAACAAATCTACTAATGCACCTCTACAACCACTCTACTACGCACTCTAACTTACCACTCTACTACCACTGCTACATAACCACTCTACTACCCACTCTAACTACTACACTGTACTAACCACTCTACTAAACATCTACTACCTACTCTAGCAACCTACTCTATAACACTCTACCTAGCGCACTCTAAACAACCACTCTACTAACCAGCTACTTACTACAATGCTAGCAACCACTCTACTACGCACTGCTAACTACTACCAACTCTACTACACTCTACAACCAATCTACTACACTCTCTACTACCACTCTACTACCACTCTATATCCACTCTACTACCACTCCTACTACCACTCTATTACCTCTCTACAACCACTCTACTACCAACTCCTATTACCGACTCTACAATCACTCTAACAAGCCACGGCATAGCTACAGCTCTACTCATTCTACTACCAACTGCTTCTACACTCTACTACCGACTGCTAAACCACTCTACTCCGCACTGCTTCTACTACACTCTACAAATACTCTAAGTACCACTCTTACTACCACTCTAAACTACTACTACTATCCGCTTTCTACCATGCTACACCACTCTACTACCACTAACAACCACTCTACTAGCCACTCTAAGCTACCACTACTAACTACCACTTTATTACCACTCGGCAACCACTCTACTACCACTCTACTACGGACTCTACAACCACTCACAAACCACTCTACTACCACTTCTTCAACCACTGATCTACTACCACTCTACAACCAGCCTACTACCACTCTACTATTACTCTACTGCACTCGTTACTACCCTCTACCTACCACTCTACAACCGACTCTACTAGCGGCACTCTACTACGCACCAATACAACCACTACTACTACAACTCTACTACCACTCTACAAACCACGTCTACAACCCACTCTACTACCATCCTATCTACCACTGTAACTCGCCACTCTAGCAACCACTCTACTACGCGACTCTACTACCACCTACGAACGCCTGCTAACCCTACCCAGCTTCTACAACCACTCTACTACCACTCTACTCTACTCTTTTACAGCTGCTACTGACCACTCTACTACGCACTGCTGCTACTACTAACGCGACTCGCTGACTACACTCTACTACCGACTCTAGACAACCTCTCTACTACATCGTACAACCACTCTACAACCACTCTACTAGCCAGAAAAACTCTACTACCACACTCTACTAACCGACTGCTACTACCAACTCTAAAACGCACTCTACCTACACTCTACTACGCGCTCCTAAACGCAGCTCTACTACCACTCTACTACACTGCTACTAAGCCACTCTATTACCACTTAAACACCACTCAATTTAGGCAATCTACTACCAGCACTTGCTACCAACCACTACTACCGACTCACCTACCAACTCCTAATACCACTCTAATACCACTCAGCTACACTCTACAACCACTCAAACCTACACTCAGCCTACCACTCTACAACACTCTACTACCACTCTACTACCGATCTACTACCACTCTACTACCAGACTCTACAGACCACTCTAGCTCACTCTACTACCACTCTAACAACCACTCTACTACCCCTGCTAAACAGCGCACTCTACTACATCTACTACCGACTTACTACCACTCTAGCAACCACTCCAAACTACCACTCTAGCTACCACTTACAACTACCTCTAACTACACTCTACTACCACTATAACAACGCATCTACTCCATCTACCTTACCGACTAATAGCAACACTACTCTACCACTCTACTACCAATCTCCTCCCCTGATCCCCCTATCAGACACACTTGCTACTACCACTCTACTACGGACTCTAAAAGACAACGACTCTACTACCACTCTACAACACTCTACTACCACTCTAACTAGCCGAACCTGCTACTACACTCTACACCATCCTACTAACCATCTACTACCGACTCTACAACCACTCTGCTACCACTCTACTACCACTCTACAACTACTCTACTAGCACTTTACTGACCAACTCTACAACCCTCTACTAACAACTCTACAACCAACTCTAAGCCACGCGGACCTCTCTACCTAACGCAGCTCTAAACCATCTACTACCACTTTACAAATAACTCCTTCTACTACCACTCTACTACCACTTCACAACCACTCTACTACCACTCTACTACCAGCTCTACAACCACTTCTACTACCACTCTACTACCACTCTAACCAACACCACTCTACAACCAACGGGCTACTATCGCAGCTAAATATCCACTGTACTTGGACTTCAGCACCACGACCTCTAACTACACTCTACTACCACTCTACAGACCACTGTGGTATCTCGTCAATATAGTGTTCATCCCCTGGACCAGGCTCACAACAAAACCCTCTCACAAAATCCTCCCATTCATTCCTATTATCCACTTTTCTTCTCTCATTTGCGAAACTTTCAGACACTTCTTTACTGACTCAATTAACTTTTGGTTCGGTCTAGCAGCCTGTTGATTCCCAGCACATTCAACACTATACATTTGCCTAACAAACCGACTATCATCCATCCTTTCATATATGACCAAACCATCTTAATACACTCTCGTTTATTTTCTCATTTACGCCTTTCTTCATACTGCGCAACTCTCTAACACGTTCATTTCTCCTTTAATCAATTCTTCTCATACCTTACACTCCACAAGGTTATCTGTCTGAACAGATTGCACTTTAGATCTATACCTTTTATTCCTCACCAAAATTTCAGTACTATACATTAACACCAGTGACAATATACCCTCATTCAAAACCCTAGTGCACTCAAGATCCACCAAGGATTTAATTTCACCAGCCACCTTCCTTACTACTCACGACTACTCTACTACACTCTTCATCTTCCCTTACATTTTTATCCAGCATACAGCCTAAATATTTAAACTCACATACATGTTCCAATTGTTCATCATCCATCATGATTTCACACTGTGGATTATCCTCACTCCATACCAACACCTTACTTTTATCTACATTTGCTTTCAAACTCCCCCTTTTACACAGCTTGTCAACCCCTTCTACCAATCCTCTCAGACTTTCTTCGGATTAGCCACCCTCCACTCTCTTCCATTCTCCATCAGTCTAACACCTTCCCCTGATACCCCTACCTCTAATTCTTACAGCACCCCGTCATATACAAATTAAATAGCCATGGAGACATACATAATTTCCTCACACCACTGTTAATATTAAACAATTCACTTCAAACTTAATTTAGTCCTACACACACTTCACTATCGACACACATACTTTTGGTTCCATTCAGAAGCTTATCACCAACACTATTTAACAATAATATCTGCCACAGAGCTTCCCTAATAATCCTGGCATACGTCATAAAACACAAATACAATTTATTCTTATTATATATCATTTTCTCATTCATTTGTTTCAATGTGAAAATTTGATCTACATATCTACCATTTCTAAATGCACCTTGTTTTTCGTCAATCAGTCCCTCGACGCACTCTTTCAACTAAATACAAACATATATCATCCCTTCAGCACTAAATAAACTAATTACCAATAGTTACTACAGTTCTCCTTCAATCCTTCGGAACTATATCCTCCACTCATCCACAAATGCTTTGTTACACAATTTCCATATTCTGTCAGTCTCAACCTCTCCTCAATTCTTGATCATTTCACAGGTAATTCCATCTATACCTGAGGATTTACCATCCTTCAATTTTCTCATTCAACCTATTACCTGCTCCCTACTAATTACCTTATCCCCAAAATACCTATTTCTTTTTACACCATCACACCCACACACGTTCACTATTATTCATTACTGCTAAAGTTATGCAGATTTTCGAAATGTTTCCTCCACACCCTCCTCACATCCATTTCATCATTCACGAAACTATCATTCTTATTCACTATTTTATTAAAAGTCTCCTTACTCTCTTTCTTAACCTTCTGCACTTCCTTCCAGAAGAGCATCCCCATTCCCTATAAGTCCCTAACTATTCATCCTCTTTCCAAACTGTTCATTTACCTCATTTTTCCTCTTACGTATATGCAACTTTTAGTCTTCCTTTTTTCTCATTATACATTTCTATACACCTTTCTTTCGATACCTCATCATTGGTTTTTAGCACATTCAGCCATGCCACTTTTTTTTTACTTTTAACCACTTGCATCGCCTCTTCATTACACCACTCACTATTAACATTTTTACTTCCTATTGTAGCACCCACATACTTCTCTTGCTCTACTAACAAAGATTTCCTTCATTTGCATCCAGATTTGTTCAGTTTCATCTTGTTCACATTCAACTGATCTAGCTTTTTTTTTTTTTTTTCAAATATCGCCACCACTCACGGGCAGAGCCCTATTCAATAATTTTCCTTTCAACCTTGCTCACTTAACCTTTCGTTCATATATATATATTATATATATATATATATATATATATATATATCGGTAATATATATATATATATATATATATATATATATATATATATATATATCTATACTATATCAATTAGCCTTTATTTATATATATATATATATATATATATTATAGCCTCGTTGGCCTAGAGGTTACAATACTGACTGTGCGGTGCCCGTTTGTCTAACAACAAATAGACACCTAATCGAAAGACCGTGAGGAGGAGAAGGATGAGGACGGCAGCGTTAAAAGCTGGTCAGTCTGTCACATATCCCGAAGAATAGTACACGTCGATTTATTTTCAAGTGGGATTATCACACAAAACTTCTGCTAGTGTACGGAGGGTTCAAAGGTTAAAATTTTAAGTGTGAGGATCATTAGTATCAATTTTAGCTTTGTAATGTAATGTTATACTTACTTCAGATCTAAATTTACCTTTATTTGTAATGTTTTTGCTGTGTTTTTCTGTTATAACGGCGTATTTGCGCAGGTATGTGCTTTCAACATACTTTACCAATATCCGAAGCTTACTCACCAAATTCGAATCAGTGAAATACCACCACTCTAACTCTCACCCTAATTTTTTCTCCTGTTTTAGACCCAGATGTCTAATGATTAATTAATTATTTTAACTCTTTTAGGATATGTAACTATAACATATTCCATATTTTCCATCTAAATTCTAAAGGGTGAAGTATGTTCCTTCATAACACATCTTCAAAATCTTAAATTTCTTAACAATGATGTTCTATAGGTTAAAATCTACCTTCCAATTTATTCAATACTCTTGTGATTCTGATGCTGTTCTGCCAATGGAACAGATTTACCTTCCATTTTTAAGCATCTCACTAATTCTACCGAGTCATACATTTTCATTCAAATTCTGAGGATAATGTTCTCCCATACTGATCCAGGATGGGAGGGGCCAAATCATTTAGCATTCTCAAATAATATGGTGCAACTTATTAGGTATCTAAACATATTCAAGATCGTTCCAACTAATTCTTCAATACTCTTGACTTGTGCTTCACCACATGTCCTTCTTGCCGTAAATGTGACATCTTCACTTCTACTGGTAAATCTAACCAAAATTTTCTTAATTTTTAGGCATTTTCTACAGGAGCTTCATCTTGCCCTAAGGCTAAGGGTATTATTTGGCACTTTAATAGGGGAATGTGGACTTTGTGACGCTTCTACCCTTACTATCCCTGAAGTCATTCCTTTGACTCTGAAGGCGCTTCAGCTTTTGCATATAAGGTGAGGGGTCAATATTGCCGATGGGATGGGCAGGTTACTCCTTCTTCGCCTAAATCTTTTTCTCCTCAAAATCTATGGTTCTATCTTACTTGTTCCTTTGTCATACTAACAATAGACAGTGCTCATCGGGAGTAGAAAAATTCTCGTTCTTCCATTACTGTAGCTAATTTTCATTCAGTTCGGAATCGTTATAAAGACATTCGTCGAGCAAAATGTACCCTCACTAAACGAAAGTGTAGTGCCTCTTTGCTTCTACTGAGAAATCTATTTGGCATCTTGCCCAAAATATCTCTAACAATTTCAATAAATTTGTCATTTCTCTACTTATTCGCAGTGATAGATCTGCAGCTAATACTCTATGAAAAGGCTCATATTTTGGGCTATCTTTTTTTCACCTGATTCAACCCTGGACGATTTTTAAACCTCCTTCTCTTTCTCCTCATCCTCCCCTCGCAGATGCTCCATGGCGTTACCTGATATTACATTTGATAAGGTGCATTGGGTCCTGACATCAATGAGCTGTAGTAATGAAAGCAGCCAGGATAGCATCAAAAGAGTTTGATCATGAGCTGGTGCCGGGCTTCGTTCAACCATTCTCTCATTGCCAAAATAACAACAGTTTCTCTCAATGTTGGAAACACGCATATAAATGAAGAACGGAAACGTCTCTGATTCTTCTAACTATAGCTCTATAGCTTTCATTGTATTCGGTCTAAAGTCTTTGTGGAACCATTCTAAAAAAAAATCTCATTTATTGGCCCAAGATAATTACATTGCAAATAATAATAATAATAATAATAATAATAATAATAATAATAATAATAATAATAATAATAATAATAATAATAATAATAATAATAATAATAATAATAATAATAATAATAATAATAATAATTTAAGAAGAGATCTCAACATCAGTTTTATGTTCTTTTAAAAACAAATCTCATATCGGACATAAAAAATGATCTCGTATTTTGCTACGACCAATTATTAATTATTATTATTATTATTATTATTATTATTATTATTATTATTATTATTATTATTATTATTATTATTATTATTATTATTATTATTATTATTATTAGTAGTAGTAGTAGTAGTAGTAGTAGTAGTAGTAGTAGTAGTAGTAGTAGTAGTAGTAGTAGTAGTAGTAGTAGTAGTAGTAGTAGTATTTTTGTATTTGTTTTTTTTTCTAATTTTTTTGTGCTTTTTACTTAAAACAAAACTTGCGCATCCCTCATTACTAATCGTATCAGTCGTATTTAATATCCGCCACGGCACAGAATAAAGTCAAAAGCATTCCTGTCCTAGAATGTTTCAATCAGACATCTGAAACATCATATGCTAAACTTTGAAACAGTATTTGTGTGTGTGTGTCTGTGTGCTTAGGTGTGTTGGTGTATGTGTAGGTGTGTGCATGTGTGTGTGCTTGTGTGTAGGTGTGTGTGTGTGTGTGTGTGTGTGTGTGTGTGTGTGTGTGTGTGTGTGTGTGTGTGTGTGTGTGTGTGTGTGTGTGTGTAGCCGTGTAGGTGTGTGTGTGTGTGCATGGTACGATCATGTATTTTTTCATGGAGGTGTGTATGAGGTGCAAGTGTATATATATATATAACTGTATAAATATATATATATATATATGTGAGTTATATATATATATATATGTATATATATATATATATATATATATATATATATATATATATATATATATATATATATATATATATATATATATATATATATATATATATAGTGCGTTTAGACTGTGTGGTGATAGGTTGTGCTTTACTGGAGCTCCGTTGATATGAGTGTGTTTATAATGTTTTAGCTATTTTGCCATTAAGTTTGTTTGTACATTAAACGCTCTCCTGTTTTAATTGTTTTTAACTATTATTATGGTTTTAATATTTGAGGAATTTGATCATCCCTTTAAAAGATAAGTTATCCGTTTTAATTATTAATTTTTAAACTTTTTAGTTATGTTAGATAGCAATAGTTAGTTTTTAGGATTGTGTAAATACGTAGTTTAGATAGTACTAGGGTATATTTTTTCGTAGTCTTTTTTAACTAGTTTTTAGTGTTTCTATTTTCTTATTTATTTTAAACGGGTTTAAGCATAGCACCAACGTTTTTAGTTAATTGTTATTTTAATCTTTACATATCCAGTTTTACGTTGAATAATTGTAAATTTTTTTTTTCGTAAATTTGTGAGGGTGTACGAGTGCGTGTGTGTTTTAAACTTTCTAAAGTTTTCATATTTTACATATTTATTAAAAATAGTTTTATCGTTTTAACATTTACGGTTTTTTTAGTGTGTGAATAATTTTAACCTGTTTTTTTTTTTTTTTTTTTTGTCTGTTTTTTTTTGTTTGTTTGTTTTTGTTTTGGTGTGGTTGTGTGTGCATGTGTGATGGCAGATTTGCACAGGCGCGGGATTTCTATAGACTTTACTAACATCCGCGGCTTAAAATCTAACTTTGCATCCGTGGAATACCACCTCTCTAACTCTAACCCTAACCTTTTGCTCTTGTCTGAGACACAGATGGCTAAGAATTCATCCTCTAACTCGTTTAATATATCCAACTATAACTTATTTCATAATTTCCGTCTGAAGGGTGGAGTATGTGCCTATGTAAACATAAACACTCCTGTAACACGTCTCGAGAATCTCGAATCTCCTAACTTCGACGTTCTGTGGCTTAAAATCTTTCTTCCTTCTACTACAATAATCTTGTGCTTCTGCTACTGTTCTCCTAACAGAACAGATTTTCACGCCTTTTTTGAATATCTTACTACTTCTTAAGAGACTGTTATATCTTCTCTTCCAAATGTCAAGGCCCTATTTAGAGGATTTCAATGCACACAACACTGAATGGTTGGGGTCCTCTCATATACTGATTTAGGTGGGAGGGAGGCCGAATCCATTTAGCAATTTCTCAACGATCTTTGGAGCAAACTCAATTAAAGAACCCACACACGTTCCGGATCGTCCTTACCACTCCTTTTTGAACACTTGACCTATGTTTCACCACTAGTCCTTCTCTCTATAAATACACCACCTCGCTCCTATTGGTAAATCTGACCACAACCTTATATCTCTTAATTTTAATACTTTCTCTCCAACAGCTCCATCCTGCCCTACGCGTTTTTTCTGGCACTTTGATCGGGCCGATTGGGGGGCCTTGCGTTGCTTCTACGCTAACTATAATTGAATGACTGCTTTGACTCTGGTGACGCTTCAGCTTCTGCCGATAATGTGGAGCTGTATTCACTGATGGGATAGCAGGTTCATTCCTTCTTCGACTAAATCTTTCTCTCCTCATAATTCATGGTTCGATCGACCTTGTTCTCTGGCCATTCAGGCTAGAGACAGTGCGTATCGGGAGTGGAAAAATTCTCGTTCTCCTATCACTCTTGCTAATTTTCATTCAGCTAGAAATGTTGCAGGGATACTCTTCGACGAGCAAAGCGGGCTTTCATCAAACGAAAGTGCGCTAACCTCCTTGGTTCTCCTACTGACAAATCTTCTGGCCTCTTGCCAAACATCTCTAACAACTTCTGTAAATCTGCCTTTCCTCCTCTTATCTGTTCTGACGGTTCTGTGTTGTTAATTCTCCAACCGAAAAGGCCAATCTCTTCGGCCTCCCCTTTTCCTCTTAACTCAACCTGATGATTCTGGCATTCCTCCTAATCCTCCTTCTCTTCTCAGGTGTCCTATGCCTTGCCTGTGATTACATTTGATCGGGTGAATGGGCTCCTGAAATCATATGAACGTTAGGAAGGCGGTGGCTGGATGGCATTCCTCCCTGCGTTTTGAGGGGAGGTGCTTCCGTGCTGGCCCCCCTCTCGTTCAACTATATTCTCTATGTCTCAATACTAACACTTTCCCTCAGTGTTGGAAGCACGCACATGTCCAACCTATTCCGAAAAAAGGAAGCCGCTCTGATCCTTCTAACTATCGCCCTATAGCTCTCACTTGTATTCTATCTAAGATCTTTGAAACCCTTCTCAACTCTCATTTCTTAGATCATCTGGAATCTCATTCACTTCTTTCTGATCGTCAGTACGGCTTTCGGCGCTCGAGGTCTGCTGAGGATATACTTTTCAAACGCACAGATTTATAGTTTTCTGCCCTCAGGAACTATGGGGAGACTTGGGTGGTGGCGCTTTATTCAAAGCATTAGACCGGGTATGGCACGCGTCACTGTTTCCAAGCCCCTTCCTTTGGGTTTCCTCCTTCTCTCTTTGCTTACTTATGTCTAGTTTTCTCTCAAATCGCTCAATATCGGCTGTTGTTGACGGGGCGACTTCTTCTTCTTTTTCGGTCAATTGTGGTGTTCCTCAGGGTTCTGTCTTATCTCCTACTTTATTCCTACTTTTCATTAATGATCTTCTCACCTTCACATCTAACTCTATCCACTCGTATGCCGATGACTCGATCCTTCATTCTTCAACTCATTTCAATTCTGCTCCTTCTTTTACTTCTAGAATTGCCTCTCGTCTTAATCTTTCCGATTCTATTCTCGCTGATCTGGATAGAATTTCCGGGTGGGGTCGTCTCAACCTTGTGAAATTTAATTCTTTAAAACTCAACTTCTACAAATCTCCCTCTCTAAAACACCTTCCAACTTTCCTATCTCTTTCGACGGTTCTCTCGTCTTTCCTGTTGACAATATAAACATCCTTGGCCTTAACATTAACAAGAAAATGTCTTGGAAACCTCACATCACAACGGTTGCTAGGGCGGCCTCAAAGAAACTGGGAATTCTGTTTAGACTGCGAGACTTTTTTTTCCTTTCCTCCTTCCAGCTAAGGGTTGCTGGTCTCATCCGCCCTTTGTATGGAGTACTGCTCTCATATCTGGGGGGCTCTGGTTTCACCCGGCTTTTGGACAGGTTCGAGTCAAAGGCCAAAAGACTTATAAACTGTTCCGTACTTTCCACTTCACTTGACCCTCTATCTTTGCGGCGCGATGTCGGCTTTATCTGTTTTCATAGGTACCACAGTGGCAGATGCTCGAGGGAATTTGTAACTCGCACCACCACCTTTACGGCGCCCGCGTAGCACAAGGGGTGCTGTGTCTGCGCATGAGTTTTGTGTGGATATTGGTAACTCCAGGCTAGTACGCTGCTGTGTTTCCTTCTTTCCTGTCACCTCTGTTCTGTGGAATTCTCTTCCATCTCTGTGTTTCCTGTTGAATTAAATCTCCCTTCAAAGGTTGCGTCTGTGCTCATCTGCGTAATTTGCATTAGTTGGTGAGCTTGAGACGTGTAACACCCCTCCTTGAATAGGGCTCTGCCCGTGAGTGGTGGTGACAACTATAAATATATATATATATATATATATATATATATATATATATATATATATATATATATATATATATATAGAGAGAGAGAGAGAGTATAGAGAGAGAGAGAGAGAGAGAGAGAGAGCGACGGAGTCGCATGGCAGGGTCGAGGGTTCGAATCCTAGGTAGAAATTACCCATAGAAAAGTTCCCCTCCCTTGAATAGGGCCATGCCCGTGAGGTGTGAACTTTTTATAAATATATATATAAATATATATATATATATAGTATATATATATATATATTTTGTTCTTATATATATATATATATATATATATATATATATATATATATATATATATATATATATATATATATATATATATATGTGTGTGTGTGTGTGTGTTTGTGTATGTGTATGTGTGTGTGTGTTTGTGTATGTGTATGTGTGTGTGTTTGTCTACTTCGCAGACTCGTTTAAATAAACAAAATTCTAATAACCATAAATAAATATTTTATTATTAAATTTAGATTCGAAGCTTTTCAAATGATTGTGAATTTGACGCAGCTTTTGTGAGGCAAATGTTATTAATTCAGGAATACAAAAACGAGTTTGTATTTTATTAAGCAGTCAATGGTTTATTTAAAAAGGTGAATACATTTAAATACTTATATTTTATTCAAAAATAATCATATATATATATATATATATATATAGTAGCACCTCGCAATATAGAGCATTTATCTATATATATGTAAATATTTATATATATATATTTATATATATATAAAATATATATATATATATATATATATATATATATATATATATTTTATTTATATATAGCTGATATATATCCAGTATATATATACATACTTATACATAGACATTTATATATATATATATATATATATATATATATATATATATATATATATATATATATATATATATATATATATATATATATATATTACCAACATTACAACACACGTTTACCAACATTACAACCTGCGCAGGCGACATCACCATCGCCACTACACATCAGAAACTAAACACAGCAACAAATCTGACACAACGATACATCAGCCTAATCCAAATATGGTTAACCGACAACAGAATGTCCGCCTCACCAAACAAATCATCAATCACTCTAATCACCACAGACAGACAACTCGGAACCTCACACCCCAAAATCCACCTAAATAACATGGTAATCCCACTAAACAAAACTCCTAAAATCTTAGGCATCACACTCGACACTCATCTAAACTTCACAAAACACACAGACTACATTACTTCATCAGCAAACAAAAAACTAAATATATTAAGGATCATAGCCAATACTGAAATCACAAACAACAAACAAATAGCCACCACAATCTATAAGCAATTTATCTGTCCGACTCTAAATTACACCTCTCCCACATGGCACCCACTCCTAACCAAAACTATTAAGGGAAAATTACAAATTACACAAAACAAGGCACTTAGAATAATAACAGGATGCCCCTCTACAACTCCCACACAGCATCTACATGAAGAAACTAAAATCCTACCTATAGACAAACACTTGGAAATGATAGGCACTCAATTCTTTGTCAAAACACTAACACCCCAACACCCATGTCACGCAGCACTCTCTAATCCTACCTACCACAGACTTAAACAACTCCCTTCCTCTCCAGCACTACTCTATAAACAAATTCTAAACAATATGCCACCTCCTCAAAATAACAAATCATACACCAAATATATCAGCACACTCCTAACCGAAAACTACCTAAGAAACAGACCAACTAACAACATACTAAACGAACATCCACCCGAAATAGCTCCAGAATTCAACTCTCTCTCCAGATCCATGCAATCATCCTTGGCCAAACTAAGATGTGGCCACCACCCAAACCTACAGTACTACAAACACAGATTTAATTTAAACCAAGCCATTTCAAACACTTGTCCAAATTGTAACCTGGCCCTTGAAGCAGTCTCTCACTTCCTTTTGACCTGTCGTTCTAACTCTCAACCTAGAGCAATCTGGAACATCTCAGCCCTGGTAGATCTATGGAGGAGACCGGCTGAGGTGGCGGGGTACCTTGAAGCAGCGTGGCGGCCCTGAAGACAGGATGGTAGGGGATGGGAAGGCAAAGGTATATATATAATTATATATATAAAAAAAGAAAACAAGAGATTGAGTATATATATAAATATATATATATATATATATATATATATATATATATATATATATATATATATATATATATATATATATATATATATATGTGTGTGTGTGGGTGTATGTGACATCCGCATCCGCATTATCCAATTTGACATTCAAATCCGCAATTAACGATTTTGAAATATCCGCATCCGCAGGCGCAAATTTAATGCGGATGTATTAAATATTGAAGTTATTAATTTGTTATCCGTTTGATTAATTTTTTGCATTATATGATTAAGAAAATTTTGTTTCATATATATATATATATATATATATATATATATATGAAATATATATATTGGTTATATATATATATATATATATATAGAAGATATAGTATATATATATATATATATATATATATAGTTATATATATATATATATATATATATATATATATATATATGGACATTTAAAAGTGGTTGACTCCGTTAATATTAGGTGGTTAATTTCTAGGTTAAGTTTGTTAGGTTAGGTTAAGTTAGGTTAGGTTAGGTTAGGTTAGGTCAGGTTAGTTAGTTTAATTCATTTACTAATGTATTTTACCCTAAAATTATTAAAAATAACGATACATTAATTATTGATTTCGCACTGAGTCAACCACTTATAAATAGCCATATATATATATATATATATATATATATGTATAGCATATATATATATATATATATATATATAGTTGAATAGCAGCAGGACATAGTATATATATATACATATATATATATATATATATATATATATATATATATATATATATATATATTTGTAGGTTGTGTATGTTTTTCTGAGTGGGTAGTAGCGTTGGCCGAGCACCGGATTTGCGCACCGCACCGCACCGTTCGCAACGGAGGTCGCACCGGCACCGCACCAATCCATCATCCTACCGCATCGCACCACACCGAACCGAGAGCGAACCAGCGCACTGCACCGCACCGTACCGCACCGCACTGACATAATATATATATATATATATATATATATATATATATATATATATATATATATATATATATATATATCTGTAAGAGTAAATATATATATATATATATATATATTAATTTATATATATATATATATATGATGAGAAGGAAGTAGCGCTCCTGAAGTGATGAGATTGCACACCATTGGGCATATATGAAGCCTTTGAGTACATCCCATGACACTCCAGTGCCCAATGGTTCTTCCCTTTTGTGCAAATATCCACATTCTTCTTACTTTGGAGTAAGCTATCCCTTATCACATACCATAAAATACAATTACAGTCAACTCTTAAAAAGAAATAAAAAATGGTATAAAGTTTCAGCCACACGATTAGTCTCGAAAAAGCCGGCTTCCAAAAAATAACCCCTTATCCACCCTACCTTCATCACCATTAAAGGAAATTGACGGCTTCCGGTGATTGAGTTGAGGCCGTCAACGAATTGCCGGCCTGTTTTAATATATGGTCTCTTATTCTTCATAAATTTCTGTAACCTTCTCGGTTTTAAATCTAATTTTTATTTTGTTGAACATCACCTCTCCTCCTCTAAACTTCATCTCTTATTCTTAACCGAAACTTAGGCTTTTGAGCGTTCTGAATTTTAGCTCTACTTTGTTGACTCTTACTATTACTTCCCTTAATATTCAACCAAAGGCAGTTGTGCCAATGTGTGCAATGATGGTTGTTCCCGTGTCTTTGATTTGGAGTTTTCCGAATGTTCTACCTAATGCCTCAACCTAACCTGCCATAATAAATTAGAACACATTCTCTCTCTTCTTCACATTCTTTGAAATCATCATTCTTGCTGATTTCAACGTTCACCACGGCCAATTGCTTTCCTCTATTTCTCAAGATAAAGTTGATGAACTTGCTACCACCTTTTTGTTCAGAATTACCTCGAGCAGTTAGTGTAGCTTCCTACTCGTATCTCTGATGGTCTTTGAGATCAACCCAACATTCTAGGCCTTTTCCTAATCTTTAATCCTTCTCCTTATTCTGTTAAATTCTTTCCTCCTCTAGGTTTCTCTGATCACTCTCATATCTCTGTTTTCTGTTCTATCTCTTTAAGTTTTCCGCAGGAAAGACCCCTGCCTACGGCGAGAAAACGTTTTTTGGCATTTTCGTGCTGCTAACAGGTTGGACTTGTGGTCGCACTTCTTTAATTTCCCATAGAATGACTACAGCTTCCATGGAAAGGGTTCCTCGGCGTGTGCAAAGCGCGAGCTAATTCTCTCTGGCATGGAGGCGGGCACCCCATGATCTTTACCTTCAACAAACCTAGATAACCTTGGTTTAACTCTGTTTGTTCCCGTGCTATTAGCCACAGGGACGCTGCCTTTAGGAATTACTGTCATCTTCAAACTCCAGAAACCATTGCAACTTATATTTGATCCCAAAAAAATGCAAAGTCTATTCTCCATGACACCAAAAAATTCTTTTCTCAGTATAAAAGGCAATAATCTTACTGGCTACTCTTCCTCATCTCCTTTCGGAAAATTTTCAAAAAGTGTTAGCTTAACTTTGCTTCTTCCTCTTGCCCTTCTTTATTATTTTCCGTCAGCCATAACTGCCGTTTAACCTTCCACTAAAGCTGAATTCTTTGTTCAAACCTTTGCTTCTAATTCCACCTTAGACCATTCCAGTGCTATTCCTTCTTCTCCACCTCCCTCCAACATATTTATGCTAGTATTGCAATTTCTTCAAAAGGTGTTATTTCTGCTTTTTCAGAGCTTAACACTAAGAAGGCCTACGATTCTGATGGTATTCCTCCTATAGTTCTCAAAACTTGTGCTTTCAAGCTTGCATTTTGCCTTGTTACATTATTCCGTCTCTGTCTTTCTACTTTGGCCTTCTCTTCTTGCTGGAAAGGTGCTCCTGTTTCAAAAAAAATAAAAATAAAATAAAAAAAAGGAACGAATCTCATTTCTTCAACTATCGCCAAATCTTTCTAGCTTCTGTTCTTTCTATAGTTTTTGAATCTATCCTAGCAGGAAAATTTGAAAACACCTCAATTCTAATCTTATCTCTGATCGCCAGTACGGCTTTCGGCAGTCGAGGTCTACTTGTTTCTAGTCTTTCTGTTTCTTGGTCCTCTTCTAAAAGTTTGGGCCACAGCTTATCCTTTAAATCTATAAATAACGATATTACTCATGGTTCTATTTTATCCCTAACACTTTCTACTTCCACCTCCTATGCCGACGACTTCATTCTTCTTTACTCAAATCATTTTGATAAACGTCCTTTTCAACAACAATTAGCTCACGCTAGGAAGGCACCCTTGGATCAACTAGCATCTGATCTTTCTCGAATTTCTTTGGGGAATTGATAACAAGGTTGTTTTCAATTACTCAAAAACTCAGTTCCTCCATCTTTCGACTCCACATAATCATTCACACACATATAGCATTTTCTTTGAAAACACACAACTCAAACCTTCGTCTGTCCTTAATATTTTTGGTGTTTATTTTTCTCGTGACCTTAATTGGAAGACTCATATTACTTCTCTTTTTAAACAAGCTTCTAAAAGGTTGGGTGTTCTGAGGCGCATTCAAAATTTGTTCACGCCACCTCAGTTGCTTGATCTTTATAGGGGTGTAGTTCGCCCCTGTATAGAGTATGCCTCACGCATCTGGAATGATTTCCATCACATTACTCCTCTTTAAATGGTTGAGTCTGTTGCTTTTCGTCTTATCAATCAAATTATTGCGTCACTCTCTTTGTTTCATCGCTATTTTAAAGGATACTGCTCTTCTGAACTCTTCGATCACATACCTCCTCCATTGGGAAGGGTTCTTGCGACACACCTTTCTACACATTCTCATATTTTCTCCATGCACTCTCTGACCTCGGACTTAACAGCTATGCTCAATCTTACATGTACTCCACTGGTAAAGTCTGAAACACACTCCCTTTATATATTTTCCAAACTACCTTATATACATTTTTGCATGCAGTAATAACACCGTACAATATCTTTAATTTTGCAAATCACAAGGAAAGCTAAAATTGTTGTAACTGTACAATTCCAGCGACTATTTTTTCTTGAGAAAAGGTGTAGAGAATAATATATATATATATATATATATATATATATATATATATATATATGTATTTTACATATTTTAAAATATATATATATATATATATATTATATATATATATATATATATATATATATATATATATATATATATATATATATATATATATATATTAGAAATTTCGCATGTTTTTAAGATTTATTTTCGAGTTTTCGTATCTCGCAAAATATTAAAAATAAATTATTGCATTCGCACTCGGAAACTCGGAATGCGATTAAAATGTGTTCTGATGGAACTTGTTAGAAAATTTAAGAACTTCTGTGAGAAATTGATTAGAATGAGTTGACTAGTGCCGTCTCAAGGTAGTGACAGTAATTTCAGTAACAATCGAAATGTAGCAATATTAGTATTTTTGATACGCTCGTACTTATGAGTATATTCGCTCGAAATCAACTGTTGAAGCAATTCCACAATGGCAATCTTATCCAGTGTGGTTTAGGATTACTTTGATATTGTTTCCTATGACAATGCAAACCGTACACTTTACAATCGTAATTAATCTCGGAAAGAAAGAATGATATTCGGGAGTAGAATTTTTGGAAGTTCGTAGCAGGGTTGCGGAGTCGGAGTCGGAGTCGCGGAGTCGGGGAGTCGGTAGTTTTGAAGAGGGTGGAGTCGAGTCGGAAGTCGGAGTCGGTAATTTTGAAGAGGGTGGAGTCGGAGTCAGAGTCGGAGTCGGAGTCGGAGTCGGAGTCGGAGTCGGAGTCGGAGTCGGAGTCGGTAATTTTCAAGAGGTCGGAGTCGGAGTCGGAGTCGGAGTCGGTAACTTTAAAGATAGAGTTGGAGTCGGAAAATTTTTAAACTGACAAAGTTATTAAATTGTGACTCTGGTGAATGATTTCAATCCACTTCATACAAGTTCACTGACTTTCGACTTCCACATCACAAAATGCAATTGCAAACTTCGAAGATTTTTAACCATCACCTTATGTTTCAATTTGGATTATATTCTAATAAATTCAACCTTCAACCTTATACCATCTATATTTAAGATACTGAAGGAATAAAAGACTCCTCCATGGTACTAGGGGAAATTTCTCTCATGACAATGATATTATATACAGCTGTTGTTTATATTGGATCCAATCTACAGGGTAAGCTTAACTGAAGAACAACAACAAAAAGCTTAAAATCTGCACAATGCAATGTGGCCATTTGTATTAAAGGGTTGCAGGAAGTTCAAGAAGAAAAGGATACATCTAAACATATTGTAAGTGATGAAACTACAACTATTTCCGTTACTACCTTCTCAAGTTATTCGTCATGAAAGTTCAGAAGATTAGTATGAAAGCTTCTAGATATACATATTGAAGAGCTTAGTCGAAAGCCGTCGATTGGTTTCTAAGAAAAAAGCGTCAAGGTATCATTCCTAATCCTTATACACAATATTCCATAACTTTAAATAAAAAAATGAAGGAAAAATGAAGGAGAACCCTGGCAGATTGCTATTCTATTTTATAAGAAACTAATCATTCAACATGAAGTAAGATGATATTAGATGTTAAGTTCATGTAACTAAGAAATGTAGTAGGTTATATATATATATTATATTATATATATATATATATATATATATATATATATTATAATATATATATATAATATATATATATATATATATATATAATATATATATATATATATATATGATCGTATATAAGGAACCCCTTCCCTAAATTATTTAAGTTATCAAAATTTTTTGATGGCTTTAGTCTCTTAATTATAATTTTTAATAATAATAAAAATAATAGTTAATCAAAGCAAATTAAGAGTATATGTTTTATTAATAGAAATGAGGAAACATATTTTGTAGTTGTGAAGATTTCTTAGTTGAAGTGGCTGTTTGATTCCAAATATATATAATATATATATATATATATTATATATATATATACTATATATATATATATATATATATATATATATAATATATAATATATATATATATATATATAATAATAATAGTATATATATATATTTTTTATAGTGTCACACCACTCACGGGCAGAGCCCTATTCAGGGAGGGGGTGTTACACGCCAAAATTGCATCCCTAGCGCAAATACGCAGATGAGCACAGACGCAGTTCTTTAAAGTGAGGGAGATTTAATTCAGCAGGAAAACACAGAAGATGGAAGAGGATTCCACAGAACAGAGGTGCAGGAAAGAAGGAAGCAACCGCATGAACTAGCCCGGAGTTACCAATATCTACACAAAAATCGTGAGCGAGAGCAAGGCACCCCTTGTGCTACGAGGGCGACGTAAAGGTTGGTGCGTTACGCCAAGTGGTAATTCCCTCGAAACACCTGCCGCTACTGATACCTATAAAAAAAGAGATAAAGCACCAACATCTCGCCGCAGAGATAAGAGGGCAAGTTGAAGTTGTGGGAAAAGTTAAAGAATAGTTTATAAAGCCTTTTGGCTTTTGACTCGACCCTTTCCAAAAGCCGGTGAAACCAGAGCCCCCCCAGTATGAGAACAGTACTCCATACAAGCGGATGAGACCCTTGTATAGCTGGAGTAACTGAGAAGAGGAAAAAATAGTCTCGCAGATTCTAAACAGAACTCCCAGTTTCTTTTGAGCGCCGCCTTAGCAACCGTTGTGATGTGAGTTTCCAAGACATTTTTTGTTTATGTTGAGAGGCCAAGGATGTTATATTGTCAACAGAAGAGGACGAGAGAACCGTCGAAAGAGATAGAAAGTTTAGGTGTTTTTAGAGAGGGAAGATTGTAGAAGTGAGTTTTTTTAAAGAATAAATTTCACAAGGTTAGACGACCCCAATCGGAAATTCTATCCAGATCAGCGAGAATAGAATCGAAAGATTGAGACGAGAGGCAATTCTAGAAGTAAAGAGGGAGCAGAATTTTAAATTGAGTTGAAGAATGAAGGGTTCAGTCACGCATATGAGTGGATTAGAGTTAGAGCTGCAGGTGAGAAGATCATTAATGAAAAAGTAGGAATAAATAGGAGTAAGACAGAACCCTGAGAACACCCACTATTGACAGAAAAAGAAGAAGAAGTCGCTCCATCAACCACAACCGATATTGAGCGACTTGAAAAAGAAAGCTAGACATAGAAATAAGCAAGAGAAGGAGAAACCCAAAGGAGGGGAGCTTGGAGAGCAGTGACGCGTGCCAAACCCGGTGTCAAATGCTTTGGATATGTCAAAGCGCCACCACGCACGTCTTCCCCGTAGTTCTAAGAGCGCGAAAACAAGTAAATCGGTTAAATAGGGAAAGTATATCGCCCAGTAGACCTTGAACGCCCGAAAAGCCATACTGGCGATCGGAAAGAAAGAGAATGAGATTCCAGATGGTCTAAGAAGTGCGAGTGTTGAGAAGGGCTTCAAAGATCTTAGATAGAATTCAAGGGAGAGCTATAGGGCGATAGTTAGAAGTATCAGAGCGGCTTCTTTTTTCGGAATAGGTTGAACATGGCGTGCTTGTCCAACACTGAGGGAAAAGTGGCTAGTATTGAGACATAGCAGATATAGTGAACGAGGGGCCGGACGTTCAGCACTTAAGCACACTCCCTTCAAAACTCGGGGCAGGAGGAATGCCTTCCGGGCCACCCGCCTTCCTAACGTATATATATATATATATATATATATATATAATATATATATATATATATCATATATATATATATATATATATATATATATAGTATATATATATATATATATATATTATATATATATATATATATATATTATATATATATATATTTCCTTTCTTCTTTTAGTTTCGATGGATTCTTCATCCTTTCAGCCGCGCAAGCATCTTTTTCCCCGACGTCCCTCTCCTGCACTATTTCTCTTCTCTTTCATCGCTCTCATATTTGGTAGCTGATATCTTTCCAGAGAGTCCTCCAACCGAACTCCGCCCATCTCTTCTCGGTTCTTTCCCTTGGTCTTCTTGCCCTCTTGGTGTCCATTGCATCTTCTTTTCGGCATTCTCTCCTGCTCCATCCTCTCCAGATTTCCCCACCATCTCAATCTCCCCCACATCCATCTTCATTGTCATCTTCTTCACACCTATATTCTTCTCTAATAACTTCATTCTTTATTCTCTCTTCTTAACCTTTTCCAATCATAGTCTTAATATCCTCATATCCGGCCGCTTGTATATCTACTCTCCTCTTCTTCTCGTTTGTTGTCCATGTTCCGCTCCGTACAGCAGTTGTGGGAGTCAGTATGCTGCTAAAAAATCACTTTTTTAAACCTCTATTCCGATGTTTCTATGTTTTCATCATGGGGCTATACCGCTTTTATAACTAATCCATACTTTTCCATTCTTCGCATAATCTCTTCTCCACTTCCTCCCCTTCTGTTTAAAAACACCTCCGAGATAATTGCAGTATTTACCGCCTTCACCTCCTCCTCTCTCACCAGTTCATTCGTTCATCCCTCCTTCATTTTTCTCCGGTTATGTTAATATCTCTGTTTCTGTATGTTACATCTTCATCCCTGCTTCCTCCAACTCTTCCGCAAACAACTCACCGACCTTCTCGAATCGCCTCCCTCTCTCGCTCCCAACATGCCAGATCGTCCGCATATGCCTTTATGTCCCCTTCAAATTCTCCCAGTCATAGGGAAATGATACAAATCTATAAAATATTTACCACGGACAGTTTTCTAGGGGACACAATTAAGAAATGTAGGAAGACGTGTAACCTCGATTCATTCTTTAATAGTGTTTAAAATTTTTTTGAATGGTTTCCCGCAGGAGTTTTTTGAGTGTTTGACTCACTGATGCAACATTAAAGAAAAGGATTGGATAGGTATATGATGGTTTGAACCATATAGTTTATTCTGACGTAGCCAAAGTGGCGGGTTTTTTAGTTAGTATTAAGTAACCGCCATTGTTGTAGCTACCAGTATCACAAAAAACTTATTAAAGCTTGTATTGTGGTTAGAATGAACCTTAGCTAAAGATTTTACTTCTGGTAGTAGTTGGCGTATTTATTATATTGACCTTTTTTAGAAATTGACAGGCCTTAGGGTGTGGTGTAGGGTTGTGTTTGTCGCATGGGCATGTATTTTATAAATATTTTAGTTGACTGGGACAGTCTCGATAGGTCCATGTTGCCTCTAACTGGTTCTTGTTTCCTTATCTCTATCTGAGGAATACTACGAACTTTGATATAAATATTAACTTTCTGATTGAACAACGATTTGATGGTGTAAAAGCAATGAAGAAATGTTTAGAGGTGTTTAAGGCTGTCGAAAATATCCAGCGACGTTAGATGTTCAGTTCATCACTTTTCACATTCATGTGAAGTACAACTCATTAAAAAATTTATGGCACATCGAATGCAACTATTATGCTATTTTAGATGCCAAGGTCGACTCTATTTTAAAAGAAAGAAAAAAGAAAAGATTTTCCCAGACAAAAAATGGACAAAGCTCTCACGGAATGGGCGGGTACACAAAGGTAGGTGGAAAATTTCGATGGATGTTACGACCTAAAGAAATTTTTAAAGCATTGTTGAAGCTTAAGTAGGTGGAAAATTTCGATGGATTGTTACGACCTAATGAAATTTTTGAAAGCATGTTGAAGCTTAAGAGCTTCAATGGATCAAGATATTAACCTTTTTATAAAAAACTTAGATCTTTTCAAATCTTTAAGCAAAGGCAAATTGCCTTATAAGTTTATTTATTTATTGTCTTTAACTTTATTCTTCAAACACTACTATTTCATTATGTAATTACATTGAATTCTCCAATAATTAGTGACAGGCAAAATTAGCTCATTAATCATATTGGAAATGTGATGTTTGTTTAGAAGGGTTTTCAAGCAAACTATCGATGAAACATTTTCAAACATTTTGGAAGTTGCAACAGAACTGCTTTCTTTTAATTAATGAAGAAATTATAATGCCTCTTGTGAGAATCAATTTAAAATGAAAAGATATAGGGCAATTACAATTTATATTCTTGATAATTTTTCAAACCAGTTAGAGAGCAAGTTCGCGAACAAATATCCAACTTACTAATCTTTATAAAGTTACTTATTCCATCGATATCTTCCAAAGTTTTTGCTTAATTTGGAAATAAATTTGATATGTGCAGCCATATTTTTTAGATTGTTAAGGATTTTAGCATTTACCTCACTCAAAATGTGAAATCCAAAACAATATTTCACTACTCTGAAAAGGCTTAAAGCAAACTTTTTCAATTTTACATGAGAAGAAAATCTAGCAGAACTGGCTTTAATGAGTGTTCATCATAGCTTCACAATATAAACGCAGGAAGTTATCAATCATTTTGCTGTGAAGAGATCAAAATTAAGAATTTTTTAAATGAATAAAATTATCTTTTTTTTTATTTTCAAATTATTATTAATGTTCCATTATTTTATTTCCTTTTATTGAAGTAATATATATATATATATATATATATATATATATATATATATATATATATTAATATAATATATATATATATATATATATATATATATATATATATATATATATAATATAATATATATATAATATATTATATTATATATAATATAATAATATAAAACACCCCTAAATTTTTTTTTACTACTTATATATATATATATATATATATATATATATATATATATATATATATATATATATTAATATATATAATATATATATATATATATATATATATATATAATATATATATTATAATATATATATTATATTTTATATATAATATATACATTATATATATATACATTCTTATTCTAAACACCCGAATTTTTTTCCTACTGCCCTATAATATATATATATATATATATATATATATATATATATATATATATATATATATATATATATATATATATATATATATATATATATAATATATATATATATATATATATATATATATATATATATTATATATATAATATAAAATCATCATCATCATCAATCATCAACCCACCTTCTCTCCCCCATGACTGGGATTAGAGTGCGAAGCAGCACTGTAGAAAACAGAAAAGAAGTAGAAGGAATATGACGAAAGTTCGAAAAGAAAAAGCCCAGCCTTACCGCCCCCTTTATTACCTTTTAGTGAGAACTCGTTCCAGTCAGAAAATCCACCTTAAAGAGCTTCACGGAAACAGCGACGGACCCTCACTATAGCATCTCGTTCAATGTGGGGTTAATCCCTTGGCCCAGGTGGGCAACAAACATACCCCCTCACAAACCTCGCCATTCACCCATATTTATGCACCTTCTTCTCGCCTCTGCTAAACTCACATTTCTCTCCTCAGGCATTTTTCTTTACTGACTCAATCCACTTTTTTCCCGGTTCCCAGCCGTTCGATTCCCAGCACACTCCCCACCATACATCCGCTTAATCAACCGGCCGACTATCATCCATCCTTCCACATGATGAAACCATCTCAAACGTTACTTTCATTTATTCTCTAATTTTCCCCACACCACCACATTCTTTAATACGTTCATTTCTCATTTATCAATTCTTCTCACAACCTAACCACGGCCCCTATGATTTCCATTACAATCCATCTTTACTTCTCTCAACCTCTTATCCAAAACCATTAGTCCGACTATTACATATACATCCTGAGATATAACAACATACCTCATATATATATATATATAATATATATATATATAACTAAAGGAAAATAGTCTACAGAGTTTATTAAGTGATAATAATGCCTTTTGAAAAATAATGGTATAAGATATCTTAATATGAAAGCATAAACCAAATAAAAATTTTAAATAATATTATATTAATACATCACATTATTAATATTTATATAAATTTACTAAAGCTCGTTTTCTCAAAAAATACTAAATTGGCAATAATTAGTCTCATTATAATTATTTCATAACTACATTACTAAGATGTTATTATATATAATAGATATCTTAATAACATAATAATAAATCAAGAGGTATAGGCGTAGATTAAATATATTAGTATACCATCTTTTATACGAGGCGCAAACGCATAGAAAGCAATAACCGCCAAAACTTGGGAAAAACCTGTATCGCTCTCGGCATATAACCAGCACAAAAAGCCAGTCCAATTATTATCCAAGCCTGAACAATTATCTGAGCTCATTTCGCGTGCGACTAGAGCTGACAAACAGCGCAATCAGTCCGGCAAATTATTCAATATTTATATATATACAAATCCACAAATTTATCCTTGACGCAGGGTTAGCTCTCAAACAAAAACTAGAGCCCAATACTCAGAGGAAAAAAATTAAAGCGCAAGTGTAGAGTTTCAAAAGCAATGGTGAATCTTGAGTTTATAATCTTTTCCCAATGAAAGGAATATGCGCGCAATATAATCCACCTATATATAACCAAAAATGCGAGTGAATGACTTTCTCTTAATGTCGTAGTGTACAAAATGTAATACTTCTGATATAGAAATCTTCCTTCCTCGCTCTACTCTTGCATTCTGGGTATCTTAATGATTTTTGGGCTGGCATATTGAGGTCATATTCCTTTCATAAAGATTATAAATTTTTCAATAAATTGCTGGAGTGCCTATATGTGGACTGCCCTTACATTTGGCTCTTATAGAATCTCAGTTAAGCCTTGTGAACTAAATAAACCTTATTCACACTCGCCTAGCTTGAGATTGAGTACGATGGTAGGTATTATTACATTATAATAATACCTTATATCCACTCAGATACTCACTCCTATGTTTGATAATTCACACTGATAACAGTTAGTTACATAGTTGTGTGTGAGGTATCATAGGTTATCTGGCTATGAGGAACATTTTAATCATTAGTTACAGACCAGCTATCCAATAAGATTTTGTCCTACTACTCCTTCTGATAGGTGATCTGCTGTGATAATTAGTAATTGGCCACCCTCTCACTTTTTTTTTTTTACTGGGGGGTGAGGGGGGGATAACATTTATTTAGGTGAAAGATATTTAATAGTATCAAGAACTCTCATATAATATATTATATCTTTAAGTTTCATTATTGAACTTAATTTATAGTCAGTGTTATTGTGAAATATATTATAATGTAATATGTATAAAATTGTAATATATTATAATATATAATATTAATATATTATATATTTAATATATATATATATATATATATATTAATATACTATATTATAATATATATAGTATATATTAATTTATATATATATATATATATACTATAATAATATATACCCTATATATAATATATATATATAATTATATATATATATACTATATATATTAATATATATTAAATATAATTATAATATATATATATATATATTAATATATATATAATATATATATTAATATATATTATAATTATTATAATATATATTATATTATATATTAATAATTATAATTATATATTAATATATATATATATTAATATGAGTGTAATGTACGGTAAACCTCACACCTACATAGTACTAACTCAATGAAAATACTAGGTATCACACTGTTGTTAAATAAACTCTCAAATAGAGTGGCGTTCTGGGCCTATTATCCCATATATTAAATGTTCAAAATAATAAAAAATAAAAAAAAATTTTGTAATGATATAAATATTCAGTTTCAAGAATAAAAAATTTAAATATAAAACTGAATATTGTCCTTAAATTTATTAAATAGTCTCACTAATAATAATTACATAAGAACTAAGCTATTTCTTGATCTTTAAATTATATATATATTTAAAAATGAATATTCAATTCTTATCATAGATACTATAGAAACGGAAGTTACTGCTAAAAGTGGGTGAGAAGCATTCAAATAGATATTAGGATAACCTTATATTTTAGGAATGATGTTATGATACACTCCTCAATATTAAAATGATAGGGAAAATTGACATATATAACGTTCTAGTAAATGGTAGGTCTCATTGATGTGCGGATCCATTAATCAATGATAGATATATTGATTGTGAACTGATTGTGGGTTACGGTCGACGGCCAAATATTATTGCTCAAGAATGGTATATTAGAGTGAAGTTCCCGTGTAACATGGAAGTGTGAGTCAGTGTGAAGTTGTTATTTATGTTATATAATATATAATATAAACTTTAAGCATTTCTTGTTAAATATATATATTGAGTGCCTCAATTAACGGAGGCGTTCAAATATCATTCTATATGTAAGGGTCATTTTACGTCGGTAGGAGAAGACACTCATCCGAATGTCGGCTTTATATTTTCCTTAGTTTAGATACTCCTACTCGTCTGATCATCATCTATACCTCACAGCAAATTATTTTGACAATAATGGTACCAGTGAGGAAACCTTGATCTCAGGAGAGTGCAATTGTAATAATTAATCTCAAGTTGATGAGAGTATATATACGATCACTCGGTTAGTATAAATGCATCTACTATATATATAATGGGAGGGCCTTGATAATACAGCTCTCGAGATAAATATATATAAATATATAATATAATATATATATATAAAGAAAATAAGGTGGCCATTATCTAGTGACCTCTCTGGTCGGCT
>JABUQX010113475.1:0-5000 GCA_015478945.1 Trachelipus rathkii
ATAATATTAAAATAAATAATAATAATAAATAATATAATGATAATAATTAAATAATAATAATAATAATAATAATAATAATAATAAATAATTGATACTACTACTAGCATAGTTCAGTATAAACCCATTGGATGCCGATGGAAAACTTTTGCAAACCGTGGAATTTATTTTTACACCTCTTCTCCCCTTCCACCTACGATAATAGAAGTTTTTTTTAGTGAATACAATAAAAAATAATACAATAAATATTAATAAATAAATTATATAATTAAATAATAAATTAAATACATATATAAAAAAATAAATACAAAAAATCAAAAATATAAGTTTATAAAACATAAATAATATATAATAAATAAATAAATAAATTATATATATATAATATATACTATATATATATCACTAGTATAATATATATATATATATGTATTAATATATATATATTATTATATTGAATATATATATATATATATATATATAATTAAATATTATAATATATATATTATATATATTATAATTATATTATAATATTATAATAATATATATATAATATTATATAATAATATATATATATATATTATATATATATATATTATATATATATATATATATATATATTAATATATATATAATATATATATATTATTATAATATATATTTATAATATATAATTAATATATATTTAATATATATTATATTAATATAGTATTGAATATATATATAATATTAATATACTTATATTAATATTATAATATATATATATTATATAATATATATATATTATAATATATATAATATATTATATAATATATAATATATATATATATATTTAATATTAATATATATATTAATGATTATATATTATCGCCTGTATTATGGCCTAACGTCAAGTGCAGCACGTAGCATCCGTACAACACTCACACACACCTGCACTGCAGTCACGCACCGCACGTCGCAGCACCAGCACCTAGTAACGGATGGAGTTTGCTACATATGGTAATCTCTCCATCAAACTGACACCCCCATATGGGAGGTGACATACCTTCGGTCTGCGATAAGAGATAGTTATGTTTCATGCCCCCGGAAGAAGGGTGCTGGCCCCTATAAAAAATGGAATGATTCGTAGAAGTCTGAAATTCATTGGAGAATAGGATTATCGAGTAGGAGTCGGGTCAGAGAGTGAAAGAGTCGGAGAAAATAGTCTGAGTCATAGGGAGTCGTGAAGAGTAGACAACGGCACCTGGGTGCTGGAGCCTGTGCGAGCTGTGCTTAGTTCTTCTAAATAATCACTTAGCACCGTACTTTCGTATAAATATTTGTTTATATATTAGAGTTCGTAGAACACGAATATTGAAGGGTTGTAAGTTTCGTAAAGGGGTGTCAGGGGACGCCCCTACTGCGGAGTGGGTTTTTACCCGAAGTAAATGCATGGATATACACAAAAAAAGAATTATTAGGAGGAAGGAAGAAGGTAAAAAGGAGGAGAAGGAAGGATGGAAGAAAGGACACTGAGAAGGAAACAAGAGTTGATACGCAAGGGCATCGGTGACTGGGAACCGGTTACGTTGTGACTAGGCTGTACTTAGTAAACATAGTTTTAGCCTCAGACTGACATTTCTTATTTGCAAATCTCTGGTTTTCTTTTAGAAGCAAACGTCATATAAATTAATTATTGTATTACTATTTTTATATTATAATATAGTTTCATTTTACAGTTATAAAATTTGCAAATTTGGGTAATTAAATTAAATTTTCACATATTGTTTTATAATATTTTTATTATTTGTAACTTATCTTTTAAATTTATTTTGTTTTATTATTTGTCTTAAAAACATTTTGTTTTTACTAATTTTTTTACATGTTTTTCATGTTTTAAATGCTTAAAGTTGTTATTTTTTTTAAAATTTCTCTATTATTATTATAATTATAGAATGATAGTAATCAGTAATATCAAACCACCCAAATCCTATACCCCCACTCCCATACCATGTGGATCTATTGTTTCAGTGTCAGTTTTGTAATAGAAATAAACAGAACTTATGTTTTTTATGTTTTAGACAGAAAAAATTTAACACTTTAACTATAGGCATAGTGATAGCTTAGTAAATTCAGTTAAATGCAAATCACCCCATCGCTATTCCTCCTAACAACCCGCCCGTGATCTATTGAGATCTATTGATATATCGATCTATTGATCTTATGATTTAGGTCATATTTTTACAAGTCATATTGTCTATCCATTATAAAACTTTTTAAATTTTATTGATTTTACATAATATTATTTTTTTCTCAATGATCATATCTGAAAAAAATTTTTGCGCTTTTACATACCCTAAAAGCAGTAAAGTCAGGCAAAATCAGAACAGAATCAGTAATTCTAAACCACCATCCCCGCACCCTAATGTCCTACAATGATTCATTTTGATTTTTACTAGATTTAGGATTTCAAGTTCATATTTTTTTTACTAAATTTTTTATGTTTTACATACCTAGTAAGCCAGTAAATCAGTAAATCAGTAAATCAAACCACCCGAACCCTCCCCACCTCTCCCTAGTGTCCATATTCAATGATCTATGATCTATTGAATCTATTGATTCATGTAATTTATAATCTCTACTAAAATTTGGGTTTATGTTTTACATACATTAGAAGCAGTAGAAATCAGTAAAGTCAAACCACCATCGGCCTCGCACGCCTCCGGCTTCACTCTTCTATCATCGGGATCTATTGATTCTATTGATTCTATTGATTTATATTGATTGAAGTCATATTGTTTACTAAAAGTTGTCATGATTTACAAATACCTTAAAGCATTAAATTCAGTTAAATCAAGCCACCCATGCTGCCCATCTCACACCCTCCTGCCCATGCCATGAATCTATAATTGATCCTACTTGCTTTCAAAGATTCCATATATTTATTTTTTTATTTTCTAGCTTAAAAAATATAATTTTTTACCAAAAATTTTATTCATTTTATGTTTATAAATTATAAGAAAATTACATTTTTTTACACACCACACGCACAACTATAAAATCAACGTAAATCAGTAAATATCAAACCACTCACACTCTTAATAATACCCTAACCCTCTGCGCACCAGTCACTGTCCCACCATTACCTATGATCTTATTATAGATCTTATTGTTTTATATGTCACAATTTCGAGTAATCATATTTATGAGTGATAAAACAATAAACATTAAAAAAATAAAGTTCTTTATATAACACTAAAACTACAAACTCGAGAATATATGCTAACGATATACAAAGTATTTCAATACATAATAAAGCTAACTAATAGCATTCACCTGAACTAAGATATAATGTACAAAGACAAACCTAATCACACCTTAAATGCATGAATACAACTGATAACATTAACAAAGTTCCCACTTAACTCAGTAAAGTAACTAACATAGCATAAATATTTTGAACAAAAAACGTGAAATAAGTGAAAGTAACCTATTCTAATACTTTGCAAGCATATATCAGCTAACTATATCAATGTTAACTTTTACCCATTAACAATGGTAATATTATAACCAAAAAAAATTTATCAATACCTTACTCCATTATCCTAAAGACCAAATAAATATGTAACCCATACTGTAACAAAGATGGCTTTTTTTACATTAACAATCAATAATATATTAACATAATAATTTATGCATAAATCCTTTATACTAACTAGTCATAATTTTACCAACGAATATTGTAAACATAACAAATGTTATTATAAAAACATAAACATAAAAATATAGTTCTTTAAAATAATAAAAATTATCATAGATATCCTAAAGTTATGCTTTACATATCTAAAAGCAGTAAATCAGTAAAATCAAGTAATCATAACACGCAGCACCAACCCCTCGCCCATCACCTTCCATTGATCTAATTAGATCTATATGTGATAATCTCACAGAGTCACATTTAGAGTTTCATTTCGGATAAACATAGCATTAAATAAAGTTTATTTTAAATAAGTATATCTAACTACAACGATGTATGCTACGAGTAATACCAGTTTTTACATTAAATAACACGACTAGCATAGCATAACTGTACTAAGAATAGTATAAAGGTACAACCGACAAACCTAATCACAACGCTTAAGACGAAGCGGAAATAAACTCACATTAAACATTAACAAAGGTCCATGATTTATTTAACAACAGTAAAAGTGCATAACATCAGAACAGTATCAAAAACTGTTATCATCTGTAACTACTTTTTGCAGGCATAGTCCTCTAACATATCAACTGTTAATTCTACATTAACATGGTAATTATTTTAACAAAAAATATTTATCATAACCCTGTCCTAACTTATATACTGACCACGAATGTATTATGCCTAACGTAACATAGTTTTTACATTACATAGTAATAATTTATACAAATTCATCTTAACCTTACTAACTATCATAATCTCCCATAAAGAATGAATTGGAAAACATACAAAAAGTTTTATATCCAACAACATAACATAAAAAATAATAAAAGTTTTATCCAAACATAAGCTTCTTAAGTTCTCATTGAATAAAATATCATAGTATAGAGTGTAATAAGTATATTAACTGTTATAAGCACAGTAAAATGCAATAAAACAGTAAATCAAACCACCCGCCCCTCCATGCCCCTCCCTTACCACCCTTCGCATGATCTATTGATGTCAAAATCATATCTTTGGTATCAATATTGGATAAACATAAACAGTAAAATAAGTTCATATATATACAATAACCAACGAATATGACTAACTAGAGGATATGTAAGCGGATATCCCGTCATTGTTGAACGCATCATTTTTATTACTCTATCCGCATCCAGATATCGTCCCATCATTGAACCGCTCATGATATTTTTTAAGCGGATAGCGTGTGAAATGTATTTATTTATGAACTTAGATATTAAATTGTTCCTCAACTCACTGTAACGCAAGATGTTCAGACTCGTTGTAATAATAGTAGTTTATAATGCTTGAGAGGAATGGAGAAATA
>JABUQX010113475.1:10000-40000 GCA_015478945.1 Trachelipus rathkii
GGAAAGAGAAAAACCTGCTATATATATTATATTACATATATATATATATACTATTATATAATATTAATATATATTATATATATATATATTATATATATATATTATATAATATATATATATATATATATATATATATATATATATTATTATATATATATATATATATTATATATAGTATATATATATATATTATATACTATATTATATATATTATATAGTGTAATATATATTATACTATAATCTTATTATAATATATTATATCATATATATATTATATTGAACTATATAATATGTATATATATTATATATATACTATATATTAATTATATTAGTATATAATATATAATATATATATATATATATAAATTATATATATATTATATGTAAGAAGCTTTGGCTGCATATATTTGTAGAAAACATACGTTTTTGCCTTTTAATACGTCATAGGATTTTTGTCATGAAAACAATTTTACTTACAGAAGTGGGTTGGTGAATTTATATGTAGTTTTCAATTATAGAGGACTGGGGCTTCTGGATAGGGAATATCTAGAGGTATGGAAGAAGATTGCCTTCCTTTACCTTTTCCAAATTTTGTAATATTCACCTACCATGCAGAAGTAGGCAGTCATCATAATGTTTCGTTGACTCTCGCCATTATTCATGGAGAATAGCCAAGGCCTTGGATTTCCTTGTTTACTCTTACCCTCCTATCTAGGGTTGTTTTACAATTCTATATATAATAAGGTGTCCAGTGCTTTATCTTAGTCACCAATATGCATATCCAAAGTAGTAGCTGTTCCGCATATCCAATACTTGGTCTTTTAACAATTTTGGTAGAATGTTTGCGTAATGAAAGATAATATCCACAAATATAACAAAATAAATCTGCCAACGTTTTACACCTGTCTACTTGCAATTTTATAGATGTTTATTATATTTATTACTATATAATTTTTTAACTGGTAAAGATATTTAAGTTAAGTACTCACCTTCAATATTATTGCACAAGAATGTAGTTAAACAATGGTATATATATTTTCCAAACCTACGTTTGTCTTAGTAAAGACTTGAGATTGTTTTAATTCTTTGTTATTATTTTATTCACGCTTAATGTATGTCAGGTAATGTTATGGTACTATATGTTTTTAGTTCAGGAAATATTATGGTTAGCGTTTATTCGTTGATCTGTATGATGGATAGGTTTTTTATGATGCTTGACAGAGAATTTTTGGCTATGTCACCTTTATTCGTAGTTCAAAATGATGTTATAGTTTTGATACTCGCACAGACACTTTTGATGAATGTAAGTATGCAATTCATGTTTCAAGATGCCTGGTATCATTTGATAGTTTGGACACTTTAGTAATGAATTTTGTTAGAAATAATACTGTTTAATCTGCTGATGATATGATTGAAAAGCAGGTATAGGTTGAGTTTTAGACTGTGTAATGAGGGATAGTGTTGAGAACTTATTCTTAGGTCTGAATGTTATTGTCTTATTCGTAGGTTCAAATGTATATATGTAGGTTTTCGCCCATTGTAAGTGTTAGATATGTTAGGCTATGTTTAATTTCTGTTACGTTTTGTTAATACTTACTAATGACAATGTAAATTAAAACTGATTTATTAGAGAAATGATAAGTTTCGGGAGATATTAAGTGTTAACTGACGATGATGTGTTTAGAAACGTGAGAGGTAAAGTTTTTTGCTGAGTAATGTTAAGTTGGCCCGAGAATTTTGCTAATATCTACGTTTATTGATAGTTCAAAATGATATTAATGATATGATTGACACTTTCATGAAGGTAGTGTCATTTCATAGTCAAGATGCTGATTCTTTGACCAGGCATTGGTCACTTTATGTTTGTAGATAATACTGGCTTTAGCTGGTGCAGTGATATGTGGAAAGTGGTTAACATTGCGTTTGCATGTCTGTAGCTACTTTACTTTTGATAAGTGGGAACTTTTGTAAATGGTTAGCAAGATTATTCATAGTGAGGTAATGTAGGTTTGTCGTTGTACATTACTTTTTCTCAGTTCAGGATATGATATGTTAGCTTATTGATGCGGAAACTTTGACACCTTAGCATATATTCGTTGGTCTGGTATGATAATTAGGTAAGGTTATCATAATATTTTTGTTAATATTACAATGTTAAGGTTAAAAATACCAATGATATGTTACAGATGCCTTTGAAAAAGTGTGAACAGGTAACGTTCTGTATGCAATGTTAGCTTACTTTAGCTGTGGTAAGTATGGAACTTTGATAATGTTGGCTGTTTATTTGAGCGTAAGGTATGTTAGGTTTGGTCGTTGTACATCTATACTGACTCTAAGTTTCAGGTTACGAAATGTAGCCTTATTGATGTTAAAACATTTTTTTTTTTTTGTTTTTTGGTTGGGAGTATGAGGGTTTTTTTGTTTTTTTTCTTTTTTTTTTTTTTTTTTCTTCTTTTGTGGGCTTTTGGATATTTTCTTTTTTTTTTGTTTTTTTTTTTTTTTTTTTTTTTTTTTTTTCTTTTTTTTTTTTCTTTTTTTTTTTATATTTTCTTTTTTTTTTTTTATTTTTGTTATACTGCTTACTTTATTAAGTGTAGCGGGATGGTTGATTTTGCACTATCCGCGGATGCCGGATAGTAAAAATCACTATCCGCGGATTGCGGAAGCGGATAGGATGAGAATTTTAGAGTCTTAGCAACCTGTCCTTTCCCATATATATCTATATATATATATATAATATTATATCATATATATATATATATATATATATATATATATATATATATTATATATATATATATTATATATATATTATATAATATGTATATATCATATACCGTGTGGTTACCAAGATTGCGGGCCGTGGACCAACTTTTTTACACCCCGTCATCTCTTTCACCAGCCTCCACCCATTTTGGCTATAAAACGTTATATATATAATAAAGTACTTGAAATTAATAATTTTCAAATTAATGCTTCAAGAACTAAGTTTGCTTAAGACCTTTCCAAGAAGGGATTTGCTCTCTCCTTTTCTTCTGTAAATGAGATCTGCAAGCTGAAAAGACGCTCACTACTTGATTTTGCGTGTTGAAGTGCATGCTGTAAGTCTTTCACCTGGCGAGTTTCTGCAATGGTGGGAACAAACTTTTAACAATGTAACTCCGCCATCGAAGACCATAGGATACTTTATAACGATGTCCATGAGTTTTCGCTTTGATATCTAGATCAAATGTCAGAGTGTCCTTTGACACCTCTGAACAAGACTCTTCATCGCTAAATGAAGTCAAAGAATTGTTCATGAATTCGATGCAATGGTTTCGCACAGATGGTGAAATGTGTGGTACTGTTTTCCCTGTATCTTTCCTTTCTCTCATTGGCTGGTAGAAATTTCTTCTTAGCAGCAGAGTTTATCTCCCCTAATAGGCATACTAATAAATTTTAATCCTCTCTGTAAAATACGTGGTTCAAGAAATTTGGTTTTTGTATCTAGGATCCAGACTCCAGAAAAATTAATATTGCAGATGCTAATCGTTTTGTAGATTTTAAAATCTATTATCTATCTCCAGCATGTGTTTTATGTCACTTTCTTTTGAAAGTATCCTTACCTTAAATATGCAAGTAATTTAGAACAGCTTTTCATCGTTGCAACTAGAGGAATCCCGTTTTAATTTAAATAAGAATTTTCTGAGCTAATAGTCTTTAGTTACTCTACTAATGATTTAAGAAAGATTCACAATTACCTAAACACTCGTATTATCACTCTCACCCTGTGATGTTTTGTGCTAGCATAGGGAAGACAGTTTCATTTATTTCTCCATCTCTGCAAGCATATGTATAACTACTAATTAACAATCGAAGTTCTGAAATCGCTTGCGTTAGCAGAAAGGTTGCAGAACATTTTAATAATCTTAATTCATAAATAAATACCATCCGCCTATTCCGAAAATATTCATGACGGATGCGTGATGCGGATAGCGGAATAGAAGAAAATGATGCGGATGCGGTGATATGCGCATACACCTCTAGTTAGCATATATTCGTTGGTTATTAATATAAAGAAACTTATTTTTATGTTTGTTTAAATCCAAATGATAGCCCAAAATATGAATTTGAAATCATAGATTGCCATGGAAGGGTGGTAAGGGAGGGGAGTGAGGGGGCGGGTGGGTTTGATTTACTGGTTTATTGATTTACTGAGGCTTTAATAATCCGTAAACTCATATACACTTTACTATGAATATTTTATTTACAAGAGAACTTATTCTTATGTTATTGTTTGGATAAAACTTTAATTATTTTTAATTTTTAAAGTTTGGATAAACTTTGTTATGTTTTCAATTATTCGTTTGGGGGATATATGATAGTTAGGTAAGGTTAAGATGTAATTTTGTTAAATATTACTATCGTTAGGTGATTAAAAACTTTGTTACTTAGCATAAACATACTGTTGGTGCAGTAATGATAATAGACAGGGTATATGATAAATTTTTGTAAATATTACAGTGTAAAGTAGAATTAACATTGATATGTTAAGAGATATGCTGAAAAAGTGTGAACAGGATACGTTTTGTACGTCTGAGTTAGCTACTTATACTGTTTTGTTAACAGATGGATACTATTGTTATGTTAATATCTAATAAAAGGTTGAATTAGGTATTGTTAATGTCACTGTAAATTGAAATGTTAAAATTTTCATTTAAGTGTTTATGCTATGCAGCTTTATTAATGTGAACTTTATTAGAGTTAAGCATACCGATTCGATGGTTATAGTATAAATAATCTTATGTAATGCTATGATTTAATCCGTGAAATGAAACTTCTAAATGTAGAACCTGAAAATCAATAGATCATAGATCATGGAAGGGTGGGAGGGGTGGGGCTGGTGGTTTTGATTTACTGATTTACATTGATTTACTGCTTTAGGTCAGTAAACTATTACACTTTACTATGAATAATTTATATACAAAAGAACTTATTTTTGTTATTTTTATTAAAACATTTTTATGTTTACAATTATTCGTTGGAAATTATGATAGTTAGTAAGATCATGATTTAAATTTTGTTTTGTTATTATTATGTTGAATGTAAAACTTTGGTTACGTTGGCTATTAATTAAGTTGGTCTTTAGGATATTGGACGAAGGTTATGATAAATTTTTGTTAAATATTGATATGTTATTTTCTTAAATATTACATTGATATGTTAGAGATGATGCTTGACAAGTTTGAATACGGCTTACCGTTTTGTATGCTATGCTTTAGTTAACTTTCTGATGTTAGTGTGGAAGCTTTGTGTTAATGTTATCAGTTTATTCAATGCGTAAGGTGTGTTAGGGTTTTGTCATTGTACATTGATGCATTCTTAGTTCAGGTGATGGCTATGTTTAGCTTTATTAATGTGAGAAGACTTTTGTTTAGCGATTAGCTATATATTTCGGTTGGTGTAGTGTATTAAAGATAGCTGATTTTATGTTATGTTTATCCAAAAATGATTGCTGCGAAATGCTGGACAATAAACAGATAGATCAAATTAGATCAATAAGGATGGTGGGTAGAGCTGGGGGCGAGGTTAAGGGAGGGTGGTTTGATTTACTGTGATATTTTATTATCTTTACTGCTTTAGGAGGGGTGTAAAAACGTTATTTTCTCTTAATTAGAAATATGTTTTAAAAATGAATTGGAAATTTAACAGTAAAAAGTATATCTTTTTAAAGAAAATAAAAAGAATACACCACAATTGACTTGAATCAATAGAATCAATAGATCATGGATGGGCAGGAGGGTGGGAGGGTAGGGGTGTGGCCTTACAGATTTACTGATTTAATGCTTGAAAATCAGTAAATTATAAAATTTTTGTTAAACAATATGAATTCAATCAATAGAATCTATTGATCTAATGATCAATAGATCATGGATAGATAGGAGGATGGAGGGAGTGGTGGCTTTGATTTATCTGATTTAACTGCTTTATTGTATAGTAAACGTAACTTAAATAATAATTATTTTTTAAATGAAAGAAAAAGAGTAATAGTGAGAAAAAAAACAAAAATTTAGCTTTTTATGTCCCTTTTAGAATGACAAAGGGAAAAAAAAAAAAAGTCGGTAAAGATTCAAAGAAAAATAGAAAAAAGAATCATCCATGTATGGTATGGGACGGGTAGGGGACTGCGGGATGGGTGGTTTGATTTACTGATTTACTGGTTTTACTGCTTTAGGGGTTTTGTATAAACAAATAAAAAATGAGTAAAATATGTTTCAAGAGATCAATAAATCAATAGATCATGGATAGGTAGGAGGGTGGCATGACTTCTAGTTATAGAATATTACGCTCCTTTCTAGAAAGCAGATATATCTGATGTGGTAATGTAGGTCAAGAATATTGTGTTAAGTAACAGAAAAGGTAATATAAAATATAATTTTTTTAAACAAATATTAATATAAAAGTTTTATGTCAAGATATCACCTGAAACCATAATCCAATAGATCAATTAGATCATATTAATCAATTTCAATAGATCATCATGGCGGCGAGTGGTGGGGTAGGATGTGGTGATTGTTGATTTACTGATTTACTGCTGTTAGGATATTTAAAGTCTAAATTTTTCTGTTATAAATAAGATACAAAAAAAAATGAAGATTTTAGTTTTATGGAATTTACTAGTTTTGACAGGAATCAATAGATCGCACGGGTGGGGTGGGGGGTAGGTTGGGGTGGTTTGATTTTACTGATTTAGTGACATTAGGTTTGTAAACTCAATTTGTCTAATTGCATAAAAATGTAAGTATAAAGTTTTCTTAAAAGCAATTGACTAATTTTTTTAAGCAAATAAAACAATAAAATTAAAAAATAAATAAAAATAATAAAATTTATTATAAATTAAAAAATATTTTAAATTGAAGTAGTTTTGAAATTAAACTCAAAGAATATATGTAAAATGAAAACTTATAATATAATAGAATAGTAATACATCATATATGTTTTAAGTTGACGTGTAGTCAGACTAAAAGAAACGATGATTTGCGAAAGAGACGAATTCCCTTTCCAGAGCAAAACGTATTGTATTAGCTACATAGACATTCCGTTACCGTGTTCCTACCAACACAAAGCAAAAACCCGATGCAGTCGGTTAATCAACCATCTGTTTCCCGTCTCAGATGTCGCTTTCTCGCATCCTATTGCGCTTCTTCCTTTCCTGAGTCCTTCCTTATCTTCCTACCCCACTTTATCTCCATCTTTATCTGTTATTTTATTATATTTTGTTGTTTTCTCGATTTTCATGCATTTATTTTCGTCGGCGCGTGAAAATCACTACTACCCGAGAGGGTGGCTTCCCGGCTGAAGACAAAGTGACTGCAAAATAGGTGTATGCGTGTGTGTTGTGTGGTGTGTGCGTATCTGCGCAGCCGCGTGCGGGTGATGAGTTGCAAGGAATGTATAGAGGTCGACGTGCCGCATACAGCAGTCTTTATCACGATAAGTATATATTCAAAAGTCCCTCGATTCATCATCTTGTTTAGTATTTTCCAGAGTGGGTACTACTATAAGTGCAGAGTGAAGGTGTACCTGGGGCCGAGGAGAGAGGTTTTTGAGTGGAGAGTTAACGAAGAGGAGATCTTCATATTTTGCGAGTTGTGTATGCTACACCATCTAGTAGTGGCTGGAATATAGATGCGGGATGGAAGTAGAGTTGGGCTGTGTAGGGTAGTAACTAATATACATTTGTAAAATATTTGTGGGTATAGGGGTAAATAGTGTAGGAGTGTCCATATGAGGGATATTGATCAGAAGGGGAGATATTAGATAAAAGTCCCGGAGACGATCATAAAATTATAAGGGTATATATTTATAAACAAATAGGAGAAATGGATATATATATATATAGTGTATACTATATATATATTATAAGTATAGATGTATTCATATATAATATTAGTTGAGCTTAAATACGTTATAGAAAATGGAAATAGAGAATATATATCTATATATTTAGTTATATAATATAGTATAAACGGTAATTTTATTTATAGAGTGATATCACCGTATAATTCGTTAACTATACGTTGATTGAAAGATAATATATTATATAGTGATTAGTAATATTATAGCTACTAACATTCTATAAATTATAGCAACATACATGCGTTAATTTTAGGTATTATCTAATTAGATATGCGACCTTATTATATTGACTATATATAGTATATAGTTATGTAGTAATTAATATTATTAATTGATTATTTATATATATATATATGTGTTTTGTGTGTGTCCGTTTGAGGCGGGGATTGCTTCGCGTTGTGTGTCTCGTTACGTGAGTGTGTGGTGTGTAAGGTGTGTGTAGTGTGGTGTGTGTGTAAGGTGTGTGTGTGTGTGTGCACGCGAGCGCGTGGGTCTCAGTAAAATTATAAAGACTAAAACCAAAGTACCAATTGTGGTATAATTTGGTCCTTGTAACATTAAAATATAACGACAAAAATAGATTTATACTTAATGAAAACTAAATAATAATAATAAAAATATATATTGAATAATAATAACATATAATAGGTAATAATAATAATAATATAAATAATGATATGCAATAATAAATATTATAATAAGAAACAATGCATTTTTCATTTCATTATACTTAATTAATATTAATAACTTCTTGCTTATAATTACTCATTATTGATATTTAATAATATATATATTTTTTATTATTAGTTAAATTGACTCATTTGAAAATGGAAATTAGTGTATTATCTATTCTATTATTATTTATGTATTATTATTAATTATTATTAAATGTTTATTATAAATTAATGTTTATTTAATTTATTATGAAAATTTAATCTTTTCTAAGAAGTTGTAATACTAGACTCCAGAAAATACTAGTATTCATCTCTCACGACTCTATTTTTATTCCTATTCTTTTATAAAATAATCACTGGCATAAATTTGGCAAGAAAGCCTAAACCACAAACGGAAAAATTTAAAAAAAAAAACCACCAGAAAATCCAACTTAAACAAACAGTTAGAAAAAGAATGGGCTCGTGGCGAAAATCGCAGTATAAATATAATTGAATCGTTGTTTCGTTGATAATCTTTATTAAAAAAAAAAAAATCTGACAGAAAGTAAACTAAGCTAAAAAAAAAAACTTTTATAAAAAATGTTCATTTTTTTTTAACTACCCAATTTTGTCTAATTACTATTATATTTTCAACCTTTATACATTATTAAATTAGTAATAACCAATCATTAATTTAATTATTAGTGCATAAGTTGTACTTCTCTATGTTCCTTCCTCTCTTTGTTCCTTTCCATAAACGGATATAATAAAAAACGAAAAGGAGTAATTGATTTCGCACACAACTTGAAGAAAGTGAAACTCGGGAAAAGTGGTACAAGATATGAAATCTTACAATCTAACAATGTATCTTTCTTTTTATCATCCTTTTTGTTAACAGATGTATTTATATAGTAAATAGAAATAACGCGAAAGAAATTTATTAAGCAGAATGGATATATGCGTGGCAATTAGTTTACCAAGATATTATATTAGAATGAGGATTGCATTACAGCGCACACCATAATTATTGTCGACTCATTGAATGTTTACTAATTAGACCGGTGAGGGAAAAAAAAGAGAGGAATACAAATTAAAAAATATTAAAATCATGACGTTTTTTTTTAAGTTATTAAAAGAAAAATCTTGTTTCCAGTTGACGAAGCCTTCAATATTATAATCAGTCTGTGCGGTAGAGACATAGATAGGACAAGTCAGTAAAACTCTTCACAACTATTAACTATCTAGATGCTTCGCGTACAGGCGCAGTACCCTAAGGTGGACTGATTCGTCCGTGTAATAGCGTCCTGACTCCATCTTAGTTGCTGCTGTGCTGCTCGCGGATATATATTCATAACAGTAGTGATTCGGATAACGTGAGAAACTTGCAAGATGCACTTTATAACATCCGATATTCGAGATGGTATTTAATGAGCTGACTGCATGATTACTCCCCTGCCCGCAGTTAATGTGTGTGTTGTCCACACGCGTGAGAGGAGGAAACCATATAGGTTTACGTCAGACTCTCATACCGTGTTTACCATATAATATTGGTGCGAGACTCCCTGAAGTGTTCTTGTCGGTTGGGGTTGCGAGTGCGTGGTGCTCGGATGTCGGATTGCTTGGTACGTGTCTGAGGTCTGCGCCTTGTGCACGGTGTGTCGTAAAGATCTGACTGATACGACTATGACTCTGCTCATGATAGTTTTCACGGCTGAATATAAGCTGACGTAAATTAAGTCATGATTAGGTACACATGAGTATGTAATATATTTATTTTGAAAACGCTGAACTGGCATATGAACTATGCTAGGCGCCGTGTAAGTTTTCCGAAGTATAACTGACTGTAGTATCGGGGTCATGTGATTTTTCTGAAGTTTTTTTCTTGTAAAAACACTTGTACTCACACTGATCGTTCATAGCTGGATATTTCGATAATAAGTGCTGATGTCAGTAGAACTTTACTCGTCTCCCTGAAGTTTCTGAAAAGAACTGACTCATGACTCCCTGAAGTTTCCGAAAGAACTGACCCATGATTTCTCTGAAGTTTCCTGAAAAACCTGACTCATGATTTGGCGGCTGAAAATGTTTGAGCCTGTGAATTGATTGCCTGACTCTATGCATGATGATGCCTTGGACTGTAGATTTTCCAATTGTATGCTAAACGTGTCATCGGTTAGGCCTATCGTGTTACATCTGAATAAGTTTGGAAAAGAACTGACTAATGACTTCCCTTGAAGTTATTCCGAAAGCAAAAGACTCTATGTTAATGATTTTTTAATATTTTTCGTCACCGTCGTAAGATAAAAAAAAAGATTTTACAACTGATTCAAAAATAGAGTGAAAAGTATGTCCATGTATGTGGAAGCTGCCAAATTATAATAGGGTAAGACGAAAAATAATTGAAAAATATAAAAAGTACAAGAAAAATGAAGAGGAAAACAAAATCAAAACTTAAACACAGGTTTTTCCTGCTATGAACGTAAGATTATTTATTAAGTAATATGGTTATTACTTGTTTATGACTTGTTGAAAAGACAAAATATTGATCTATACTATAATATGATGCTCGTATCAGGTGCGATGAAATTTACCCAGTCTCGTATATGCTGAGTGACCGTTTAATATGGCTTCTTATGCAGCAGCTTATAAAACTATGTTATAAGTATGAGTATAAAGAGCTTTATATATTAATAGATTGCATTATGCCTGATATTGTCATTGTTTTAAATGTACTTTTCTGCATTGTAAAAAATAATCTTTTATTATATTACCTTTCTCATAATTAAATTATAATTTTAATAATAATAATATAATAATAAATTAATTAAATTATAATAAATTAATAATATAAATTAATAAATAATATAATAAATAATATTCATTATAATAGGCTGTTAATATTATGAATAAGTAGCGTGGCGAAGGACACATGGGTTCTAACAGTGTTGCACGGATTGTGAGTGGATTACAGTTAAGTAAGGTTGTTAGTTTTCACACAATTATGTGTGCCCATTCATAGACTAGATCGACGGCAAACATGTGATTGATTTATTAGAATGATTAAAAAAAAATAATTATATATATATTTTAAAATCATTTTATTAATAATATTATATATTATATATATATATATATATATATATATATATAATATTTAATTCATATAATATATATATATTATATATTATATATATTATTATTATAATATGATATATATGATAATCTCTAATATATATATATAATAAATATTATTTTAGGTATACTTGTAATGAGTGACAGTTAGAATAATATATTAATAATATTTATATTAATTATATAGTTATTAAATAATTATATGTATATTATATATATATTGTTCATACTTGCAATTGCAACATTGCTACTATAAAGATTTTTATGAATAATATAATTAATATAATAATTAATATATAATAATAATATAATAATATAATAATAATAATAATAAATACATATATTAATTTAGATTATTCTCCTCATCTATGATTAACTCAATTGAAACCATATTTGTATACTGTATAGATGGCTTATTTTCTGGCCTTATCGGGCTCACGCAACTATATAGCTTAATCATAGGCGGTTAGTTGCTTAGTAGACTTAAGTTGAATTAAGCCTGTTTTGAGGTGCACGTAAGTGACAGTTCAGCGCAGTAAATTCGGCGGCGGTCTATGAAGTGCCCAACAAATTTAGGTGAGGACGCTTAGCCCTTCATTTGACTGGCGCTTATATCGTAATTACTTCAGTCATGTCGTTTGCTAGTCCTTTTATAATCGGCTTATATATATTATATAATATCTACTATTATTATAGGTATCAATATGAGTTACTGACTTATCAGTAGCTGGATCTATTGGAGATATTGGTTCTCACTTGTCATTGCCTAGGGGGGATTTAGTTAGCCTATTTCCGCCTAGCTTGCTATGGCGGTTGTACTCATGGTTAAATCATGTATTTTGAAGTATTAAAGTGTTGTAGGCTTAGTATAAACTTTATTAAAAATATTATTCACTTATATATATATATATACAGATATATAATTTATATTGAAAAAAATTATTATAATTTATAACGAAATGTTATATTAATTTAATTTATATTTATAATTTTATTAATAATTTCTTTTATTTAAGTTGGCTTTTAGTATTTAGATTTTATGTTTTATATTGTTTTATTGATATTCTATATTATTATATTATTTTTATTTTAATTATTATTATTATATTATTTATTTAATTTTTTTATTATATTTATTTATTTAATTTTTATTATATTTTATTATATTTCATAAAAAACATTTGACATTATTATTCTCTTGAGAGGAGTGGTAACGGGTGTTGAAGAGAGGGGGAATAATATAAATATCCGCAGCTATGTTTTATTGGGCAAAAGTTTCCTCATGCGCATCCAATAGGGTATTTACACTGTGAAATTACTTATTTAGTGGGATATTACAATATTAAAAATTTAGTTCTAGAGTTTATTATATAATTTTAATGAGAATGATTAATCATTTTGATTTGATTTGCTTTTAAATAATTATTATAGTGAACTAATCATTCTAGTTAATTATTATATTATTAAAGTTATTTGTTTGTGTGTGAATATATTATTATGTTTATATTTATATTATCTCTATTATTGATTCATATATTATATATTAGATTTATGATTGATTATAATTATTATTATTATTATTATAGTTATTATTCTCTGGTTAGGATTAGTAGTAGTAGGATAAGTAAGTATAGTAGTAAGTATGTAGTCTTACACGATTCGGTAGTAGTAGATATTAGTAGATAAGTTAGTAATGAATTAATTAATTATTATTTATTATAGTTAGTAGTTACATATACCAAAATTAGTAGTAGTAGTAGTCAGTAGTAGTAGTAGTAGTAGTTAGAGTTAAGTTTATAGTGTATAGTATAATGATATGACAGTATAGTAGATTAGATAATAAGTTAGATTATTAAGTATATAGTTAGTAAGTTAAAAGTAAGTTAAGTATAGTTAGAGTATGTAATAATACAATTATTATATTATTTAATTATATTATTATAATTATTTATATATTTATAGTAGTAGTATGATGGATTAGTAGTAGTAGTATTATAAGTAGTAGTAGTTAGTAGTAGTAGAGGTTATTCAATTATTTATTATTATTTATTATTTTGCAATATATTTTTATCTATTATATCATTTTATATATATTTATACTCATTGTGTAATTTCTAATATTACAAATTGTAACTTAAACAATTTTATACCTCTATGTTACATGTTTTAATGCTCATTATGTATACTTCATGCTTGATTATAATTAAGATTATTATTTATTTTAATATAGTTCATTATTTTCATTTATATATTGTCACTGGATATCTTTTTTCTATGGTATTATCTATTTGTATTAATTCTCATTATTTACTCTCATCTATTATTATTCATCTATTATTCATTCTAGGTATTTTAACTTTCAATTACATATATAGTTATAGACCGTGTATCATAAACCGAAAACTTTTATATCTTAATTTTTATTATATATATATAATTATTATTTATCTAAGTTATTTTTTGATTATATTATAATTTACTATTATTATATTTTATATTAACATGATAATATAATTACGTTAAGTGTTATTTTTAATTATGTGTTACATATATTTACCGTTTACTCAATAATATTATATATACATTATATATATATATATATATATAATAGTCTGCACGATGTGCCGCTAGCGAACGAAGGAGAAGAGTTTGTTATGCATTGTCCATGTTAGAGTAGCACGAACTACAACTTAATTGAAAAAATGTATAAATATATATAAAAATATTTGTGTTTGGGGGGGTGGTAGTGTTTGAAAAAGTTCTGTACTGCATGTCTGGGCGAGAAAAAGAGGAGAGAGATAATAGAGAGAAAGCCCTTTGCATGCATACGGAACGCGTGTTTAAAGCGCGGGTTATGGGTTTTATGAAGGTGCTGTCAGATTCTATCGTTTGCCTGTGCTTAATAAAAACATCATTTTTGCTCTTTTGAACCGCTTTTTATATAACAAATACACTTTTAAGATAGAAGACAAAAGAAAAAAGCATATTGACTCTTGACTGTGTGTTGTGTTGTTTCTTGTAGTTTTTGTGTTGTTTGTGTGTGTGATAATGAAATGATAAGAAAAAAGATGAGAGGTTGAGGGGTTGAAGCGGGTTCTATCCTGTGCATGTTTGGGATGGAAAGAAACGTAACATGTTAAGCTGTAAATAGCTTAAGAACTGATTTAACTACGTGGATCCCTTTTTACAAATTTTATAACAATATCATTATATATAATCCGTTTTAATTTTTTACATTAATTATGTCTGATTCATATATAATTTAGTATATTTATGTATAGATGATATTATATATATAATATTAATATATATATATAGTTAGTATGTTAGGTTACTCTTGATAGATTTTATAGATATTTTTAAGTAAGTTATTTATTAATATGATATATAATATTAAGTTTATATATTATATACTACTATAAATAGTTACGTATATTAAGTAAAAATCGCCCGATGCTATATATTTATATTTTAATACTTTGAGTTTATTTTAGTATTTAAATGTATTTTATATATTTGTTAATGATGTTAGACTAGAATATAGGGCTATTACGAGGCTGATTTATTTAATTGATCATAATATTAATTTATACTATTATTGACGCTATATTTTGAATATATATATTATATTATTAATTATGATACTTACTTTAGTGAATATATTATATATCATATATATATTATTATATATATATTATATTATATAATATATATGTATATATAATATTTGATTATATATATATATTAATATATATTAATATATATATTAAGTATATTTATTTTAGTGATATTTTTTTATTTTTTGTTTTTTTTTAGGTTTAACTCACAGTTTATATATAATACTACACCAATCTGTTTGGCTGCACGGGCGCGCTGTTCACACAGAGAGACCACCTGGCTATTTTTTCTCTCTCACCGCCAGACGGGCGGGCGGTATAATTTAATTAATTTAGAATAAACACCGGCATGAATCGACAACTCTGCACACTCTAGCTTAATTGCCTTATACTTATCGATTTTTGTAATAAGTCATTATTATATATAATTAACGGTACAAATTCATTCTTCTTAGAGTTTGCAGACTAGTCAAAGTGATCATATCTCTATATAATATTTATGATTAGTAAGTTAATTACTTTGAGGCTAATATAAAGTATAAAAAATGATGATTATGATAATATTCATAGTATTATATATAATGATTTGGGTATTATATAGTATATATATATATTATAGTGAGAAAATAGAAGAGTTTTAGTTTAAAACTTTAATTAGATGGAAAGACGAGAAGAGAGAGAGAGAGAAGGAGACGCAAGGATGAGTAGAAAGGGAGCAAAGAGACAGAGAGAGAGAGAGAGAGAAGAGAGAGAGAGAGTGCGAGAGAGAGAGTTCAGCTCTATAATACCTAAAAGAGGGAAGTGAATAAGAGAAAATGCAAGTTCTAGGAATATAGTTTTCCACGAGATCATCATAAGAGTAGTTGGGAAAGAAGGAAGAGGGAGAAGAAAAGAGTAGAGAGAGAGAGAGAGAGAGAGAGACGCGGATGAGACGTAAGAAGGGAGACGAGACGTACGCACGAGAGCTAGGAGTAGGAGCACGCAGAGCAGGACACGAAAGTAGTAGAGAGAGTAGTAGGGGCGGGGATATTGCGGGGCATGAGTTAGCTATACGAACGAAAAGAGCAGAATTGACGGTTACACGACGGCAGCGGTGTAAGCATAGACGTGGCCAAAATTGCTATATAGATAGTCTATTGTATTGGCGAGGGTGGCTCATATAGGCTTGGCATAGTCGCGACATATTTATGCTGAGGTGTGGAATGTCGTATGAAGACCAGGGAAAGCTGGTGGCTCATGTGACTCCACTTGTAGATTTTATGATATTCATGCTCACATTATCAATCTATCCTGTTATGTACTAGTTAAGATAGGTAATGAGTTATATATACTTATAATTAGAAAATTAGAGATAGATGTTGCTCTATCCAACGTTACTATTATATAGTATCGTGTGACAGAGTATAGATAGGGTTGTATCAGTAAGAGTTTGTGAAAAGAGTAGGCGGACAGTTTTTTTTTTTTTTTAATTCTTTTTCTTAGCTTAAAATAATATATATATATTATATATAATATATATATATATTAAGAGTAATTTGATATGTATATATATATTACTATAATATATATATAGTATAAGATATATCACTATATACTTATATATAGTCTAACTATATAGAACTAAGTGAGTTTGGACTGGGCACCGTGGAGCCTATTACCTCAAGTGTTGGAGTAGGGATATATTTGGAGAACATTATGTAGCTTAATAGTATATGGGTGGCGGGGCCATACAACGGCCTTGTGCGCAATGAGTATGCGCGGCCTACAGTAGTCGCAGTGAGAATAAAGAGTGTAACCTGATAGGCCGCTTATTATAACTGGATGATATGGCAATGTGACTGCTCAATACGATAACTATCGACGCTGGCTACATAGACACGAGTTTAGATAGGTTAGATATATAAAAAGGTCTCATTCATTTAGTAAGTTGTAAATGAAATATGAGTAAAATGAGGCTAACGATGCTGTGTAGAAACATGCAAGCATTAGACGTATGAAGAGTCGAGGCACTGATCTATTTGGCAGTGCCTGTGAAGATGACTCGAGATCTATCATTTTTATAAGTCGGATAGCGCAAGTTCGAAGGTGAGACGTAATATAATGATGAAGAATGTTAGCTAATCACATGAAATATGGCAAGGATTTCAAAGGATAAACTATTATTTGTTCTGTTTATGTTGTTAAGTTACTAGAGCGGGCGGGCTACTGCAATAGCGTTTAAGTTATGCGACGTATAAAATTAATAAATAAGAGAACAGTTGGCAGCGATTATGTAGGAGAATCGTGAATAAATGGGGGTCCAATCTTTCTATCAGATAGATCTCTGGTCGTTACTAGTCTCGAGCATGGAGAAATTTTTGAACGTCATAGATAGAGTCGTCGGTAAACAGGAACAACCATATTTATTACGCTGCATGCAATCGATTGTTGTTAGGTGTATATCTTTTCAGATTTCACAGTTTAGCTCAGTACAGTTACGAACTGGCTTCTGCTTCTCTCTTTCAATAAGATGTCTATCAATTTAAGAGGAACGTCTTGATGCGGCAACGCCACAGGATAGCAGAAACAGTTGCAACTGCGGAACTATGGGATAAAAAGTGACTGATCGGTTTTGGTGAGATCGTGTGTTAACGTTAAGAGGATTAACTTTGCGGAAAATATCTGAAATTGTGAATTTAAGGTGCTCATAGAACCAGAGTGATCACGAGAGCGAACACAAACCAAATGTCTTCAGTAAAGCAAATCAAGGCGATAATATAGAGATAGAGATTATATAGAGAACATGCAATTTGTGGGCTCAGAAAGTAATCAATACAGCTATATGACACACACGAGTGAAGCAGAAAGAGTGTGTAAAGTACTAAGTCGTGTTACGGAGCAGTCTCTGTTGACTCTCGAATCTTCAGTAGCTTACTGCTGCTAACTTACTCGTCCTCAGTAGTTCGCGCATGGTATTCTCACATAAAATCATTTTCTGATCTGTCTCATAATTGCTTTATTATTGCTTCTGTTGCTGCGCTAACTCCGCTCACTCTTCCACAGTTTGCTCACTCATGGAGAAAGGAGGAAAGAGGTCCGCTCTCCCACCAGTCTATATGCGTAGGTGCTCCTTGTGTTTGGTGAGATATATATGTGACGAAAAGAAGTTCAGAGTGTCAGGTTGCCAGCATGATGATAGGGACCGTAACTGAACACTTATGAGCAATAAGTCATTATCAGGTTTGTTACAATTATGATCTTAAAAGTTACATCTTTCCTTTGTATTGATAAATGAGATAAATGCAAATTATTATTACATTAAACTCGCGAAAAGTAGGATTAGAGTGGTCGGAAGGCCTTGGAGAGCAAGGTGACGCTTGCAAACCCGGGTTAAATAGATATCTGCTTTTGGGGATTAATTGATGTTCAATGGGCGCCATCTCACGCTTTTCTATATGTGGTTTGAGTATAACGTCCGCTTCTAATTGGCCGAGAGAGTAGCCATATTAGGTGGAAATTACCATATTCTCTAGAATCTTACCGACTATATCAGAATGGCGATATAAGAGCGAGAATGTGTAAAAATTATTGGGAGGCATTATTATGGCGTAGTGCGCTAATCAGCGTTAGACTTAATTGTCTTATGAGGTGATTTATGTGAATATAGTTTGACCTTCGAGCGACAAGCCGATACTGATGTCTGAAAGAAGGAAATGGGACTCAATATGAATCAGAAATGAGAGCCAGTGAATAAATGATAAAAGTATTATATATAGTATATGATAAAATTTGTTTCATAAATAGATTTTTATAAGTATAGTATATATATATTATTATATATATAGAAATACATATAAGTAATTTGAAGACAGTACTTACTAATATAAATAGGTATATACTATATTATATATATATATTATATATATATTTATACTATATTATTATTATGTATAATATATAAATATATATTATATTATATATATATATATATGGGTTAAGAAACGTTGGTGGTGTGGTTGTAAAAGGTTAAGTGTCTGCACGCGTCCTGCGTGTGTGTGTTGTGTTCACGCCTTTAAGTCTAATTTGTCGCCGCGTTGAACAGTATTAACACGGTTCTCTCGCGCATGATCGTCGCTGTTTTTGTAGTGCTCAATGTCGATTGCTCTTTAATGCAGTAATGATTAATTTATAGAAACTAGATTTAGTCTCTTGCTAGGTAGGTCTGATTACGACGACGTACTAAAGAAGCTTGGAAAGGAGAAGAAAGAAAACAGAGTGTCACATTCCAAACACAGCAGTACACGTCACAAGGAAACATAATTGTTGTATACAAGTATTATTACTGTCTGTCTAGGTCATGGCTGATTGATCATATATAGAGTAGCCCGACTTATTATTATTTATTATTATATTTTATTATTATTTATTTTTATTATTATTGTTATTATTATTACATACAAAATTTGTAGTCACATGCGTATTATAGAACAGGTAGAAGAACGCATTTAATTATATATATATATATATATATATTATATATATATTATATATTATATATATAAGTATATATATAATATATATATTTATAATAATATAGTATATATATATATATATATATATGATTAAGTATTATATATATAGTGATTATTATTAATATATATATATATACTGGCTGTAATGTAAAAACATATTTGTGATATATTTCAACATGTGTGCATTGCCTTAAGACAGTCCACGGCCCTCTAGTCTTTTATCTATTATATATTATTAGATTATTAGTTATTATTATTTATTTATTTATTATATTTATTTATTATTTATTATTATTATTATTATCTATATTTTGGTTAGTGTTTACTGCAAAGTGTATATATTCAAATTTTTGAATTACATTTATAAAAAAACATTTATATATTATATAATGTATATATATATACTATATATTATATATATATGATATAGTATAATTATTATATATATATTATATATATATAGTATATAGTGTATTTATATAGGTTATTATATTATTTATATATATATAGAAGTAGTAATATATATTATATATATGATAGTTATATATAGTTAATAGAGTAGAGAGAGCCTTCTCTTCTGCCAGTGCTGTTTATGCGAGCTTAAATAAAAAAAACCATTTGTCTGTTATTTTTGAGGTCTTGTGGGTGGCGTTACTTTGTTTTTTATTGCGGCTTTAGGTTTTTTTTATGGTGGATGTAGGTGCGGTTACGGTTCCTACGTTGTACGGCTAACAGGGGACGTGGATAATCGCAATACGCGGAGTCAGGACTGCAGAAGTGTTATCGCGTTTGATAACATGGCATTGTCAGGCTAATTTAGCCATACGTACACGAGATCGATTATCGTCATCGCTTTGATAGAATTTTGAACGTGAGCGTAGATGATTATATGGTGGGTCAAGGGTACGATGGCGCGTTTGTATTTTTTGGAAATATATTATATTATATTATATATATTTATATATATATTATATATAATAATAATTATATATTATACTATATATGATATTATATTATATATATATATATAGTATTATATTATATTAAATATATTATATTAATATATCTTATATATATATATTATATATATTATAGTATATATATATAGTATAGTGATAGATCGTACGACTAGGGTCTCAATATAAGATATTAATGCTGTTAGTTTTCGTTAGAGAAACTATGATTAGCCATGGTATATGCGTTGATGACATTATTTTAAGCACTCCAAGTCATGCGAAGTGAAGTACAAGAGAGAATGAGCCATGGGTGGTCCATGTCTTTTTGGAACGGAGCTTATAACACGAGAAAGACGCGTCACTACAAATATTTTTCCTCAAAGAAGGAATGGGACACGACGCACGAGTTTAGTTTAGAAAAATGTCCTTTGTAATAGTAATATAACGAAAGTGGATTGCATACGTATTTGGACAAGTAAAAAATATTAAAGATTGGAAAGCAGTCTAGTAATAGGACTAGTTGTTAATAATAGCGCCGAACTCACTACTAGTTAATCATTGCATCCTTTCAAGAAAAGCTTGTAACTTATCGAGTGGCGTCAATCATAGCTACTGCTCCCATACGGGCATACTGGCAGAGCGCTCCTTATACATATATTTATGTAACTGGGGAGGAGTGTGAAAGAGTACCGAAGGCGTTTCAGAACACCTAACTTCTTAAAAGCAAGTCTTAGTAGACTTAAGTTAACTTATTACTATAGCTTTAAGTGTAGAGTGCATTTATTCTCGAGTATCTGATATGTGTAATCGACATCTGTCGTTCGTTTATACTTTGCAAGACATGGTCTCCTTTGCTTGCTTTATACTTTGCAAAGCATTGGCTTCTTTATAGCTTTGGGCAAGCACGGCTTATTGTGCTTTGACTTTAATACTTTGGCAAGGCATGGCTCTTATTGATTGCTTTAATACTTTGCAACATGGCCTTTTTTGTTCTAATTCCTGTTGCATACAATGGTTTTCTTTGCTTTCCTTATTATCTTTTTGGCAAGCATGGCGTATCTTTCGACTTGCTTTAATATTTTACAGTGAAACAAAAGACGATCACAAGCAGGACATTCTTTACAGGAGCCATTATAGTTATCTGGGATAATTAAGACTGGATAATTTTAAGATGTTTGGGCAAAATGCTGTGCCGGTTAAGAGTCGATTAGGGTTGGTTTTTGGAAAACTACGTTTATAAGAAGGGAAGGGGTTTGGGAGAAGGGCGTTTTCAATCGACTTTTTTGGAAAAAATAGTGTTTTTTAAAAAACGTCTGCCCACGCTTTCCAGTAGGGAATGAAGAGGACTAAGAGCGTGCTCTAAGCGCATGGATGGGTTAAAAATAGACGGAAACGGCTTCCCGAGTTAAAGCAAATTTTACAGAGCTCGGCGGAGGCAAAAAGTTTTGAAACCACGTTGAGTACTTTAGGCTCAAATCATTAGATAAATTTGCATGTGCTAAAAGGGAGAGTAGAGAATTTTATTATTTATTATTTATATTATATATAGTATTTATATATTATTCAGAAATGTTTATATACGTTTCCAGTCTGTCGTTATAACAAAGGATTAAAATAGTTGTATATATGTTATCCTATATTAATAGATTATATATATAGTTATTATTATTTAGAATTTTACTACTAGTTATTAATATATATACGTAGGTATTAGGTTTAAATAGTTAGTTTAGTATGTGAGAGGAATAATTGTGGGTAGGCTGGCACGAATCTATATAGTTTTTTCGATTTTTTCAGTATTAGTCGTAATATAAATTAGTCGGGCAGAACAATATTGGCGAATACCCCATGTACGACCTTACTTATTATTTCACAAATTATTTAAAATTATATAGGTTAATAAAAATGATAATGTCCGCTGGCTCATTCATGATTAGATAATTCGAATGTAGGCCTTGTTAATTGTGTTTTATTAGTGTCTGTAGCCAGTAGCTTAGATGTTAAAGTTGATATAATACTTTATATCAACTCTACTAATGTTTATAAATATTTAAACGGTATGGCCTATTCATGAATTTTTAAAATTCATTTAAAGGTCATCTAATCATTTGTATAGTAGAATGCTGTGAATCTCTTTGCTATAATTGATTACTGAATGCTGATGAAGATTATAAGTTAATTGATATATATAGTATATTCAGTAGCGAGAAGCAGCTTTAGTGCATGAGTATTTATTCATAGTTCGATGGCGTAGTGAAAATATAAAGGCATTAGTAGTATAGTTAGTATATGTTATTTATCATATATATATATGTATTAATATTTTAGTTTTTTTTTTAAGCGAGTTTTGATATATATTTATTTAATATTTGTATATATTTTTTATATGATATCGTATATGATATATTGCCAGTATTTTAAGTTATATATTATTTATGAATTAATGAGAGATTAAGGCTGATAAATAATAAAATATCTGACCATCTAGATAGGCGGTATATGTGAAAACGCGTATTAGGGCTAAATAATAATGTAGTAGGTAGTAGAGTTAGGGAGGTTAGATTTTTAACCGAGAGACGAACGGAGGAGATGAGAGACGACTGAGAGGAGAGCCGGAGAGCAAGAAGAGAGAGAACGCAGAGAGAGGTAGGTAGAGTAAAAGGTAAGAGAGATTTGGCACGGTAATTGTAGGAATGAGAAGGAGGATAGAGGAAGAGGAATGTTAGAATGTTAGAATGTTAGAATGTTAGAATGTTAGAATGAAAGACGATGGTAATGAGAGTAAGTTAAGAGAGAGAGAGAGAGAAGAGAAGAGAAGAGAAGAGAGAATAAAGAGATAGAGATAAGAGACATGAGAGAGAGAAGGAGCAAGAGAAGCGAAGACGATAGACGAAGATGAAGTAGTAGAAGAGAAAGGAGATTGAAATGAGGAGAGAATGAAGATAGAGAGAGAAGAGAAAGAGAAGAGTAAGGAAGATGAAGAGAAGAGAGAGGAAGTTAGAAGAGAAGTAAGAAGTGGAAGAGAAGGAGAAGTGTAGAAGTAGAGAGAAAGAGCAGAAGAGAAGAGTGATAATAAAAGTAGAAGAGAGAGTAAGAGTAAAGAAGAAAGAAGATTAGATGAAGAGAAGATAGAAGAGACGAAGTTAGAGAGTTGTAGAGAAATAAGAGACATGAGAGTAATGAGCAGAGAAAGAGATAGTTAGAAGTAGTAAGACGGGAATAGAGAAGTCGAAGAGGATATAGAGGAAGATGATATGATAGAAAGAGATAAGAGAGGTAGATAGAGTTATGAGATGTTAAGTGTAGGAAGAGATTTAGTTAGAAAGAGAGTTAAGAGTTGAAGTAGAAGTATGTTAAGATGAAGAGAGATAGAGGTACGAGGATAGAGCGATCGTAAGAGAAGAAGATAGAGATAGAGAAGAGAAAAGAGAAGAGGAGAGTAAGAGAGAGAGAGAAGAAGAGAGAGAGAGGAGATAGAGAGAGAGAAAGAGGGAGAAGAGGAGGAGAGAGGAAATGTAGTATGTTGTTGATTGTTGTGTTCGTAGTAAATATTTTTGGTTTTGTGTGAGATAGAGAGAGGAGAGAAGCATGAGATGAAGATTGGAGAGAGATGAACGAGCGCAGGAGCTTATACTATAGTGCATATTATTTAATACCGGAAGAGAGCTGTGACTTACCCATTATTTTTTAGTGGAAAATTGGCCAAAGAATTGAACGATTTATTGTTGTTGTTGTTGTTCTGTTAGTCCGCTGGCTCCTTGGCATCGGCTGATGGGCGCCAGTGGTTTTTTATTGTTGAATATTATTTTATTGGAGATTGTTATTGATGTTGTTGTTGTTGTTGTTGTTACAAGTAGTAACGCAAGAAGTCGTGTTAGTAGCCGTATTACCACCAAATGAAATGTTACTGTTGTTATTAGAATTATTGTTGTTGTTATTGTTGTTGCTCGAATTATCGTTGGTGTTACTAGTGTTACTATTAAAAGTGTTATTGTTACCGTTATTCGAACTGGCGATGTTACCGTTCGCAGAATTTAGAAATGTGTTGCCAGAAGAAAACGTGTTACAGCCGTCTGGCACGCTAGCAACTGTGTTACAAATAGTGCCACCAGGGGTAACGCAATTCCGGGTAACGTTATTTAGGTTATTGTTACTAGTATTAGTATTGTTGGAACTAGAATTGTTTGCAGGGTTAACTGGGGAAGGAAGATCCTTCAAGGTGGGGGTACTGATTGACGAAGACTGAGGTGGAGGCGACGAAGAAAGGTTAATTCCTCCCCCAATTCCACCTCCTCCACCTCCACCAGGAGAAGTGCTTCCAATGGCACCACCAGGGCCAAGAGAGGAAGAATCGATGCTTTTGTTGATGAAATTCCCGGACGAGGAGCTAAAAGGTGACGTCGAAGTGGGGTGAATGGCTGATGGTGTGAGAGTGAGTGAAGAGGTGGATGTTAGTGATGATGACGGGGTGGGTGTGGAAGGGGTGGTTGCGGTGGTTACACCCCAAACTGTGGTGACAATAGACACCGAGCCACGACCAATCGTCGCTTCACTGCCACCAACCCACTCGCTGTCAAAAAGGGGATATTGGAACCCATTAGTGAAAGGAAGGCTTAAAAACCAAAATTCTTATTAAATATAACAATAATAAAAAAACATGGCGCACTGAGTATCAATTTAATATTAATAAAAATTATTAACGACAAAGTTAAATGGTAATTACCAAAAAATTAAATGGTAATATAAATTGACAAAAATTTTTCAACCACAACGTAATCAGCCCGCCATATATATATATATATATATATATATATATATATATATATATATATATATATATATATATGTTAAGATATATATATATAAGAAGAATATAGTATATATATATATATATATATATAATGCCAGAGTTAATGCTATATATATATATGCATTATATATATATATATTATAGTTAGTTATATATATAGTTATAAGAGTTAGTTATATATATATATATATATATATATATATATATATATATATATATATATATATATATATATATATATATATACCATCAATGCCAACACATGCTAAGAGTTATTATATATATAAGAAAGAGGTAAAAAAGATTATATATATATATATATATATATATATATATATATATATATATATATATATATATATATATATATATATATATATAGTATATATATATATATATATAATATATATATATATATATATATATATATATAAGGTTATATACGCAAAATGACAATAAACAATATTTATTCTATAACCCATATTAAGAGGTCACAGTTACACTAATGAATCGTTTATATATATATATATATATATATATATATAGTTAGTATATAGTATATATATATATATATATAGCAGTTATATATATATATATATATATATATATATATATATATATATATATATATATATATAAATATATATATATATATATATATATACCTATATATTACAGGGTGCTTTATTAAGTTCAAGTGTTTATGGCATGCCCAAATAATAATAATAATAATAATAATAATAATAATAATAATAATAATAATAATAATAATAATAATAATAAATGAGTAAATAAATAAAAATAAATATAAATTTTAACATTTAATCCATCTAAATTAACTATTAATATATATGAATACATACACAGCAGCAGTTAGCAGCAAGCATATATATATATATATATATATATAGGTGTTATATATATATATATATATATATATATATATATATATATATATATATATATATATATATATATATATATATATTTTATATATATATATATATATATATATGATCAGTTTTAATATTTTTTTTAAATTACTAGATTGTTAGGAAATAACATTCATATTATTTTTGTGGTAAAATAATGCATTGCACACGACCATTTGTCTACGAGGGTGGGGTGTCGGGGGAGGGGGTAGCCTCCCAAGCATAAAGAGAACCACGAATACTATAAAAAGTAATAACATATTACTTCAACACCATAAGCCTATATAAAAAATAATAAAAAGTAAAAAAAAAAAAAAAAAAGAAGCATCTGGCTGTCAAATGTGATGTTCCTATTAAGTTTCATGAAAATTGGCAGGTTTCGCCATATAATAATTGATAATTCCACAACAGACAAATGTTATACAAATGAAATTTAGAGGTCTAAATTATTTAATATTTATCGTCTTAAAAACAATGTTTAAACATTTAAAATTAATAAAGACATTATTTCATAACGATCTAGTCAAAAAAAAGTAGCAGCCGTATATATATATATATATATACATATATATATATGTTATTTGGAAGCTTCATATATATATATATATATATATATATAGCAGTATATATATATATATATATATATATATATAATAAATAAAAACATTTTTATATATATATATATATATATATATATATATATATATATATATATATATATATAGTCGACCCAAATATAAATATATTCAAATATATAAGATTGGCAGAAAAGCAACCTTTCTCTAATAATAATAATAATAATAATAATAATAATAATAATAATAATAATAATAATAATAATAATAATAATAATAATAAATGTAAAAAAGGGAGTAGGTGCCAATTAATCATAGGTAGCTTTAATTCTATTTTTGCAATTATAAGAGAAACAATGCAACCGCCAATTTATAATACATGGTATAGCAGAAGATATAAGGTTATATAAGGCTATATATATTAAGAAGAGTTATATATATATATAAGGCTGGCTGGTTGGCTATATTGGCTATTATTACATATACCGTATTAATAGGGCATATATATATATATATATATATTGTTATATAGTTATATATATATATATATATATATATATATATATATAGTTTTATGTATATATTCTATATATATATATATATATATAGTTACCGTATATATAAATATATATATATATATATATATATATATATATATATATATATATATATATATATATATATATATATATATATATATATATATATATATATATGTAGGTGTGTGTGTGTGTGTGATGTGTATGTAGGTGTGAGTGTGTCTCTGCGCGTGCGTTTGCCTGTGAAGTAATAAAAAGAACGACTTGTGATAAATACTTTTAAATAATAATAATAATAATAATAAGGGCCATCGGACAATCACTAGCCATGGCCAAACGACGTGCCGTGTCATAGTGATCATCAACGTCTTTATTACTAACAAATAAGAGAGAGAGAGAGAAAAAAAAACAGTCAGGCAGTGCCACCTTAATTTTGGCATCAATTTCGAAGAAGAGAAAGTGGCACTATATCGTAACTTCTCATTTGTCAGCAACTATTTTGCGAATTAGACAACGCAGATTAGCATATTAGTTAAAAAGATGTTTCGCCTCCCTCCTCTATTCATTTAATGGGGGATTGGGGGTAGTGTGGGATTGGGGTAGTGTATCAGACGAGGTGGGGTAGCACAGAAGGGATAAGAGAGGAGAGAGAGGAGAAAGAACACACACACACACACACACACACACTATTCTTTATTAAAATTTAAAGATAACTTAGAAACGAATCAAAATGTTCACAGTTGTTTTTCCCATTTTATTATACATATTGAAAATTATGCATTCAATTATATATATATATATATATATATATATATTTATATATATATATAAAAAATTATACATATATATATATATATATATATATATATATATATATATATATATATATATATATATAAAGAAAGGGATAGTATATATATATATATATCCTATAAAATAATTGAAAACACTTGTTTCACAGTATATATATTTATATATGTATATATATATATATATATATATATAGCATATAATATATATATATATATATATATATATATATATATATATATATATATATATATATATATATATATATTATAGTAAGAGCATATATATATAAATATTATAAGGTAATATATTTGTTAGTATTATACTATATATATATATATATATATATATATATATATATAACGGTATGTGCACGCGCAGAAATTAAGAGATAATAGAATAAATATATAATCCAGTCAATAAATATGTATATACTGTAAAAAAAAAAAAATACTGTAACCTCTTGTGTGTGGTGTCTATACCTATCTCGTATTTATTAATGTTTTCCAATTCCACATATACAGGTGTGGTCTGTCTACCTGTCCACACAAACAGTCAAACGACGAACATCTACTAAATATTTAATAAACCACATTTAATATTTTTAGTTATATATATATATATATATATATATATATATATATATATATATATATAAACATATGTATATATATATATATATATATATATATATATATATATATATATATATATATATATATATAACATTTGTGTCAGTTTAAAAACACTTGCGATAAAGGAATTATGCATATCTCACTTTATATATATATATATATATATATATATATATATTATATAAAAAAAAAAATTTACATAAGGTTATTAAGCAGCAGCATGTTACAGCTGGTATGTTATGTTGTTAAGAGTTGTTGGTTAAGATACAGCATATATGCTGGTTGCTATATATACATATATATATATATATATATTTCATATATATATACATATACATATTATGGTTGTTGTTGAAAGAATAAAGAAGAAGAGCAAGATAAGGCAAGGTTACTACATATATATATATATATATTGGCTGGATATATATATATATATATATATATTCAATAAAACAAAATAATTTAACATTTAAACCAATTTCAAAATACAAAAAAAAAAATATATAAAAAATTCTTCATCCTCATCTCTTAACAACAAAATGATTGATAATTTCCTCCGTTATTAATGCATATTCTGTTAGACTTTCTCTCCTGTACAATTGAAAAAAAGTATGTTTTGAGCCTTGTCAGAGTAGACAAATATATCTTTTTTGAGAGCAGTTTTGAGTGAGTTTAATTGCTAAAACCCTTAACAATCCAAAATGTAACTGAACAGATCAAATTTATTTTTAATATTCGTAAAATTTTTAATAGATATTCGTTGAATGAGTGATTTAACAAAGATTAGTTAGGAAATTTGGATCTATGGTTCACATGAGTCATTATTCTCATTTCTTCACTAACAGAGAGCAAAAGTTTATGTTTGCAGATTCCAAAATGTTTGAAAATATTTCAACGATGTATGCTTGCAAATCTTTCAAAAGAAACAACA
>JABUQX010113476.1:2500-20995 GCA_015478945.1 Trachelipus rathkii
TAAATAATAAATAAATTTCTTTTCTTTTTATGTTTTAACTTACAAATCTTATGTTTTTAACATACGCTAAAGCGTAAATCAGTAATCACAAACCGACAAATGCCAAGCACCCTCCTGTCCAGTCGTGAACTATTGGTCTATTGATCCATTGATCTACTTGATTAAGGTCACATTTTTTACTAAAAACAATTGTCATGTTTTACATACTTTAAATCAGTAAATCAGTAAATCAAGCCACCACCCCATCCCCTCCCCTCCCTCTTAATTTCAATTTTAACTAATTCAATTTTTTACCCTAAATTGTAACGTTTTACATACCCTAAATCCAGTAATTACAAACCAGAATCCAAGCACCCTCCTGTCCAGCGTCGTGATCTAGTTGATCTATTGATTCAGAGCTACAAATTTTTACTAAAATTGGTAACGTTCTTACATACCCTAGAATCAATAAATCGAGTAAATAAACCCCACATCCACCACCTCCTGTCCGTTTTGATGGATATTGACTTATGATCGATTTGATTCCAGTCAGCATTTCGAGTATCATTTCTGGATAAAACTAACATAACCAAATCAAAGATCTTTAATCAAGATCAATCACTATATATGTTGACGTAAGCAAAGTTTCCACATTAATAAAGCTTACTTAGCATCATCTGATCTATGAATATAACCCCCAAAGACAAACCTAACACATGCTTAAACAGGAATAAATGGTTAACGTTAAGCAAAGTTCCATACTTAACACCAGTAAAGTAACTAACAATTCATAAAAGACGTTAGCCTATTTAACGCTTGGTCAAGCATGTTTAACATTAACAATGTTTATTTTAGAATTAACATGGTAATATTTAACTAAAATTTATTACTACCTTGTGTAATTATCATACAGAGCGGCGAAAGTATGCATTCGTCACAGAAGTTTTTAGGCATTAAATCAAGGCAACATCAGCTACAGACACTTAGATATAATATACAACGCCCAAACACCTGACAGCATCTTAAGCAAGAATAAACTGCTACATTAACAAAGTTCCAACTTAACACCAGTAAAATAACTAACACAGCCATACAAAAACAATCCATTCACACTTTATCAAATATATCACCAACATAACAATATTAAATTTACATTAACATAGTAATCCATTTACCCAGGTGGTCATAAACCTGACCTAACCATCAGATAATACTAAAGTGTAAAGACAAACAAAGTAAAGTTTTAACAAGCCTCAGTAAAGCTAAACTATGACCATAACATACTTAACACACAACACAAACGAATAACAGCTGTTCAATTAACAACTTATTCAATAAAGCCGAAATACGAGGGAAGTAACGAAAAATTGCAAACATAACAACAGTTTTATCCAAATAACATAAAAATAAGTTTGTATAAGCATAACATAAAATAAGTTCTTTGAAATAAAATATCATAGAAAGTGTAATAGTTTACGAATTTAAAGCTGTAAATCAGTAACATGCAGTAATTTCAACCCAACGACCTCCCGCCGTCCTACCCTCCCTCATGACCTTTTGATCTTTCGATCTAATGAGCCAGGTCACATATCGAGTACCATTTCGGATAACACATAGTAAAAACTAAGTTCTCTTTATATGCTGAACGCATCCGAATATACTGCAAACCGTAACATTGTTTTTACACATTATAAAGCTAACATAGCACTTAAGAACTAAGAATAATATGCACAATGACACACCTAGACGACACCTTACGGGCACGAAATAAACTACGATCCACATTAAAAAAGTTCATAATTAACAACCACTAAAGTAGCCTAGACAGCGTACATAAACGTAACTATTCACACTTTTTCTAACATAATTTCCTCCATTTATTGTTTTAATGTTTACAAATAAATACCATTGATTTACGTTGCATTTCGAGTAATCATTTCGGTCGAAGCATGACAAAAATGAGTGTTTAATTTACTAACCAGCGGAATATAGCGCTAACATAACAGTGTGTTTCACATTAATAAAGCAACATAGCATCCATATGACTAGAAAATATGTACAATCGACAACTTAACACACAACTTATCGCACTATAAACCGTTACAATTAACAAAGTTCCACACTTGAAAACAGTAAAGTAACTAAATTGGCATCAACGTAACGCTATTCATACTTTTTCCAACATATTAACCGTTAATTTTACATTGACAACAGTGATATTTAACAAAAATTTATCATAACCATGTCTAATTATCACTCAGACCAACAACATAACATAAAAATACCAAAGTTTTATCCAACATAGCATAAAATAAGTTCTTTTGAAATAAATATCACGTAAATTGTTTTAGTTCAGATTTTAAGCAGTAAATCAGTAGAAATCGTAAAATCAACGCATCAACCCCTCCCTACCTACCCATCCATGACTTTTTAATCTATTGATCTATTTACTCCTGTCATATTTCGAGTATCCTTTTAAATAAAAATAACACAAAAATAAGTTTTTGTATACTAACCTGTCGAATATATGCTAACGTAAAAGTTTTTTACATTAATCAAAGCTAACATAACATAACCTGAACTAAGAATATATATGTACAACGACAAACCTAACAAGCCATACGTACGAATAAACTACTAACATTAACAAAGTTCAATACCTTAACAACACTAAAGTAATCTAGCAAGCGTAACAAAACGTTAACCATTCACACTTTTTCAAGCATAACTCTCACATCAATGTTAATTTTACATTAAACTATTGATTTAGTTTCTAAATATATTAATTAACTATTAATGTATAGCAACAATGAGTTCTTTTAATCTACTAAACCCACAATATTATGCTACATAACAATGTTTTCACCATTATAAAGCTTACATAGCATCATATAGACTAAGAAAATAATGTACAAAAACAAACCTAACACCACACACTTACGACTCATAAACAGTTACCATTAACAAAGTTCCACACTTAACACCCAGTAAAGTAACTAACATTGCCATACATAACACGACCTTACCCTACTTTTTTCCGAAGCAATATTCTCTAACATATTTAGTTAATTTTACATGACACAGTAATATTTAACAAAAAAAATTTCATCATAACATCGTCTAATTATCATACTGAGACAAACATAACATAAGAATAACAAAGTTTTATCCAAGCATACGCATAAAAATAGTTTTGACTAAAATGTCATAGTAAATTGTAAGTTTACTGATTTTAAAAGCAGTATATCAGTAAATCAGTAAGCAAACGGTCACCTCCTCCCCACCTCCCACCATGCTTTTGATCTATTGATTCCATGTCATATTTTCGAGTTCATTTCGACTAAAACATACACAAGATCAAGCTTTTTTATATACTAACCATCGAATATATGCTAAGTAACAAAGTTTTCACATTTAAAGCTAACATAACATAAACTGAACTAAGAATATACATGTACCAACGACAAACCTAACATACCATACGTACGAATAAACTATAAACAACTTCGGCACTTAACAACAGTAAAGTACCTAAACAACTTCGTACAAAACGTAACCAATTCATACTTTTTAGAATCTCTAACATATTACCGTTAATTTTACATTAACATCCGTATATTTAAACAAACATTGATATATATTGACATCAGAAAAGAAAACAAGAAAACGCGAGAGCCAAGAAAAAAATCAGAAACAAAAGAAAACGAAAAAAAATACACAACGGAAACCTCAAACCGCCAAACCCGCCAACGTGAGTCTTTTTAACAACTTCCAAAGAACCGTCTTCTGTAATATTTAAAATGGTTTCTTGGATCAGGTGATAACGTTAAGTACAACACAATATGGTTTTAAGGAGTTAAATATCATGGTATCTAATGGTATACCTGGATGGATTGGATTAAATTAATTATATATATATACATAGTTTGGTTTATATTATATATTATATTATTACGCTGGGTACTTGTTTAATAAATTAGTCAAGTTGATACCATTGGATGAATCGGATTTTTAACTCTTTAAACGATATTGTTGTCACTTTTTCGTTAGCATGTATCTAGAGCGATGGGTGGTGAGGTTGGAGGTTTATCGAAGTTATGGCTACGTTGCTTAGATTAACGAGCTTAACGCTATATTATTATATATATTATATAATATATTTTAAATATATATTATATTTTATATATATATATATATATATATATATAGTATATATTATATTTATTATATTAATTTTGTTGTGACAAATTAAATTACTATATAGCTTTTTGCCCTATAATTTTAAATTGAATTTTTTTTTGTAATTTTCTTAAGAACAGTTTTAGTTGGTTTTAAGCTTAATATTTTCACAAATGTGTGTTGCAATATGAAAAAGAGTAAGGAAATGCGTATTGACGTATGGGAGGGGTTGGGGAGATGGCTGGAGCTTTGGCCTTTACTGTTTAAAGATTAGCTAATTAGGGTCTGATAACTAAGTGACTTTATTAGAAAGATTAATGATAAATAACCCTATTATGTATTGTTTGTTACAATGCAATTTTTTTACGTTTAAGTTTGTACATAATGTCTGTTTGAAGGTTTGACTTCAGCATAACTATCGAGTGAGCTTGATTGTGGTAGGGGGGGGGTTGGGGAGGGGATGTTTGAAATTGCTTTTAATTACGTAAGATTAGGGTATGATATGATCATATATAGAAGAATTAAAAAAAATAAATGTTTTAATATTTATGGTTTTATTTACCAGACCATATTTTTTTAACGTTATGAGTTTTATTTCAGTTAAGTTTTATAATGTTTCCGAACTATGTTGTTTAAAATTATGACTTAAAGCAATAAATAAGGTATGCTAAAGTGAGTTGATGGGGGAGGGTTGGCAAGGAGTATTTCTGTGTTTGCCTTGCTACTTTACTAATAGGGTCAATGAATGATTTTTTAAATAAGAAATAACTAAAAACTATATATATAATGTATAAGATATAAGAAAATAATTAATTGTCCCTAATTAAAGAACATCGAAGTAAACATTATTATTTTTTTTTTTCTAATAGATGTCAACCGCACTCGGAGGGTTGCTTTTATTTAAAGTTATTAGTTAAAGAAGGATTAATAAGGAAGGCCTTTAACATATTAATTCTCTAAGTTGTTCAGCTTAGATTTAAGTATTGGTTAATGCAATGTTTAAGGGTTGACGTAGGATGAAAGAAAGATACGCCGGTTAGAAGAGTGGGACCATAATTAATAAGCATTTATGCTAAGTTTCATATAATTTATTATTATATATATATATATATATATATATAATATATTATATATATATATATATATATATTATAGTATATATATTATATATTATTATTATATATATATTATATATATATATGGCAGCAAAACCTTATTGATACCTCCAATTCGTGGATCTAATGGGGTCGGACACCAATAGCAATCGCACATAAATTTGAAAGCATAAAACGGTGATATTTATATATGTTTGTTACCCCTCGCACGCAGTGGCTCCGGATCCGACGCACGTGTGCAGTGCTCCACTTCCCGACTTGTTCTTTTTATTTCTCATCCTTTTCGCCTCTCTTACTTCTCTTATGCATTCCGTATGTCTTTTCCTTTTATTTCTTTTTCTTTCCTTCGTCTGAAACCCTTAAGGGGGTTCTTAATACATCTTGAAGATCGTGAACTCTAAAAACTTCGGAAAATCTGGGGGTTCCTGTACAAGAAAAAGATATCTATTCGGCCTATTATCATAAAGTTGTTTCCCGATTTCAATGTGGCAACTTGGGAAAGCTCGGGGTGCAGTGGCAGTTACGCATAAAATGTTCTTCCTGGGTGTCTGCCTTGGTTCATGGTATTTCTTCATTCTTTCCTTTCTCCCGCTTCTTCCCCTGCTATTTTTGTATTCCTTTTTTTCCTCCTTCTTTTTTCGTCCGTCGACGTCCTGGATTAGCATTTAAACGGTTTGACACCCTGCAAAATCAAGTTTCTATGAGTTTATAAAATCCAGGAGGGCATACTTACTTTCGGTTTTTAGTGAGTTGTTACCAATTTCAAGATCTCAGAGTATTCAACATGGTGGAAGGGAGGTATGATAACCCATAGGGTCGAGTTACGGAAATCAAGAGACAGCTCAGACTAAAAATTCCCTCCTTCGCTGAGATGTTCAGGGCATCTTATTTTTCACTGCTACGGGTTAGTTCCAGTTAAGGAACTCATGTTTCTCACTTTGAGTGGCAGGAGGCGTGGGAAACCCTTGTTCCGGAAGCTGACAACTACTAATAAATGTTAGCCGTTTGGAAAAGTTATGATGTCTTCATCCCATGTCAATTAGGGAAAGATATATATATAATATATATATTTAATATATATATACATAGAAATCTATTTTATAGCTATATATTAATATATATATATATATATTATATTATATATATATTATAATTTTATATATAGTCTATATATATATATATATCAATATTATATATATACTATTATATTATATATATTATATATATATATATATATATATATTATTATACATTATATATATATATAATATATATATATTAGAACCAAGAGAAAACTTTATAACGCCGCAGTCAAGAAAAAGATTTAGGTTGGTTCTCATTTCGATAGAGTTTGATGTAAAGCTTGATTTTTTAAATTTCTAAAGTATCTATTCTTCTCTCAGTGATTTTCTTTCCGATTATACTTAAATGTAGCGTATATCTTTGTGCAAGCTGACTACAACTTAAAATATTTAAATTAAATATATTTTAATTTTCTGACACAATTTTTATACTATATTTAAATATTTAAATTTGACTCAAAGGTAATTATAATATATATATATTTATTATTTTATTAATATATATATATATATATATATATTATATATATATATAAGTATTATATATATATATATATAATATTATAAATATATTAATATATATATATATATATTATATATTATTAGGTATATATAAAGGTTATTATATATATAATAATATATATATAATATACTATATCTATATTATTTATTATTAAATAATATTATATATATGATTAATATATAGTTAATATAATAAAAATAAATAATAAAATAATATAAATAACATTAATTAGATTGGAGTAGAGTACAATAAGAAATATTATAAATCACACAAACACTTCGGGAACATATTATTAATATTTTTATTCGAGAGATAATATTTAGTGACTTTTGATTCTGAAAATTCGAAAGTTGGGGCCGACAAAAAATTCCAAAAAAACGAAATACTATCATTATCTATCAGGGTTCCTACTGTCGGTCCTCTTTTGGGATTCTTACCTTCCTTTCATCCCCTCTCTACCAAGGGTTTTCACTTTTTAAGGTTTCTGAACACTACCTTAGATAATAACACCGTGGGGACTTGCATGCTCCTTTTTCGATGGTCTTACCCCAACATGATTCATAGAGACCCTCTCGGATGATTTCACCTCATAGTTTTGGTCTAAGTCCCCCGCCATCATCTGAGTCACCGATTGTGAATATTAAGGGATGAACATACTAAGCAATGACGAGAAAAGCATAAAATATGAAACTCATTCTATCTCGATACACATTTTTATTTTATATATATATTATATTATATATATATATATAGTATTATATATATTATAATATATATAGATATATATATATATATATATAATCTATATATATTTATATATATTATATTATATATTATATTATATATATAATATTCTTTAATATATTTATATATTATTATTATATATTATATTATAATATATATATATATATTATTTAATATATATATACTATATATATATTTATATAAGATAAGAGAGAGCTTTGATATATTTATTAGGCGTTTGAGTTTTTCACCCATCATCGAGCTTAAATAAATTAAAACATATTTATGAAGTTAAATTAAATTATATAATATATAATAAATAATAATTATAATATAACTATAATAAAATATAAATTAAATATATAATATATAAAATAAATATTAATATGATAACTACTACTGGATAAATCATAGTATAGATGATTAATAATATTTATATAAACATAATAATTAATTTATATACTACCAAATAATTATATATATCAATACATAATAATATATTAATAATTATAATAATTATAAATAATATAATAATAGAATAATAATATATAATAATTAATAATCATAATAATATCATATAATAATATATAGGGCCAGGTACAAAGAAATAAATTAGTAAAAATATAAAAATTTAAAAATACAATTTCATATCCTAAAATCCGACACTCATCATTCAAACATATCTCCCATGTTTTAAGTTGACACGACATCTCTCTCCACTTCAAGGGACGAAGAAGAATCGTCAAAATAGCAAAATTCGAACTGCTTATACTCAGAAAGAATTGGTTGGACCACTTGCTTTACACGGTTTAAAACAAATAGTATACCCATAGATACTACAGTTCTTGGACACCCAGCACGACACCCATACGCGCTAATATGCTATAACACTAGAGTTTAAAAATAAATATATTGACACGATGATGTGCGTTAAGAACCGAGAGGTAACCATCGAATATTACGAGGGTAGCTCTCGTAAAGCAAGCACAATGGGCACATGAAAAAGATGCTGGGGACTGGCAATAAATAATAATATATAGAAAATATCTAATGGTCATGGTGTGGGTGGAGCGACGAGACCGAAGTCGGAATAGCCAAGCGGCGCAGAGAGACATTTATGTAAGAGGTATCTCAACAAGAACAAAATATGATTTAATTTAAACTTCGAGGTTGATGACAATCTTGAGTTTTATTTGTAGTGCGGAATATTTTGGTCTAATCTCTTTAATGTTCTCGCAAGCTTCTCACGAGAAATAGATCTCGGAGGGCCCGATTCCAGTTGTAACGACTTCAAAGTAAACTGACGGGCGGGTCATGTCGGACTTCAGGGAGGTAACTAGCACTCAGAAAAACTAGGAAGTGTTTGAGTTTGAGTCGTTCTGGGCCCATAGGGGGCCATGTTGCTTCTTTAGTGTTGTTTATGTTCGCTTACAACATCATATTTTTAGTAGGCTACCGAATGGACATAGACTCTAGATTTCAGTCAACAAACTGCACTTGTGAACTGACTCTGACCTGTGTTTGAGAGGTCCTACTGATTTCTACTGAATTGTACATACGTCAAACTCTATATTACTCTTTTTGGGGGAGTATTTTAATTGTTCGATAATCATTAAGCTATGTAGAAGGTGAAGCTTCGTAATGAAAGAGGGGAGCACTAGGTTAGTATGAACGTTGCTGTGAGTGATTGGGTTGTTTCTGACGTGCACTCGCGACCCATAGACTCAAAAGCAGTAGTTCCATTTTAAGTTTCTTCCACTTGGTCTTTTAGTTTCGCGGCATTACATCCTCTTTCACGTTTGAATGAAACGAATGTGAATGATTGTAGATGAAGTGTGATAAATTGTTTTTTTTCATGTATCTAATTTTTCTTCCGTTAGGAATTATTTAATTTAGGTATTAACTAAGCTTTTAGGGAAAGTCTGTGTACTGTGTACAGTCTTGTGGTTGTGGAATGGTAATGGTTGTTTATCTAAATCTGAGCGGTGCAGTTGGGTTCGGGTATTCCTTCCGCATTTGCATTCCTTCTTTGGTAAGGGTCTTTTTTTTATCTGTTATTATTTTAATGACTAATTGAATTAATGGTGATTAATATTATTCTTATTATGGTTATTATTAATATTCTTATGTATTTATATATAGTGAATTGTATTAAAGTAGTGGATTTTTTATTTTAAATTTGCAGTACTGAGGTCTAGTATTGGGGTATACTGTCGTTTGTCAAGTTGAGGTGGAGGACTACTTTGGTGAAAGTTCCGACTGTCTGTAGAAGTAGGAAAAAACTGGTCAACACCATTGGCCAGGTAGCTATTAAGTACAGCGTAGCTATTGTATGTTATTCTTTGTATATTACTATTTTTGTTATTATAGTTTAAGTGTTAACCAATTTTTTTTGAATATTTAAACAGTTGGAGTTTTTTACTTTATAGGTTTTTTATAAAAAAAAATAATAGTCTTTAAATTTTTGTATATTTAACATTGTTTTGCAAATCTATATGGGTTTAGAGTTTTTGTTTTGTTTGGAAATGATTAAAGATTTGAACTCATTAAAAATGGTTTTAAATGTTTAAGTATTAAAGATTGTTTTTTTGATCTGATAGCGGTACTCTGGGTTTTGTTGGTTATATATATATTTATTTAATGTTTGCAGTTTTAATTACTTACTAATACTGAGATTTCATGATAGGATGATAGGGAGTTTCTTTATTTATTATTTACCGTATTATTTTCTATTTGACATGTTAGGATTTGTTAATTTTTTTTCATTCCAGTTTTTTTTCTGGGAGCTGCTCTTTTTTTGGACTTCGTTTTTTTTTGGAGCCAGTTTATATATTGCCTTTTCGCTGCTGCTGATCGTTCGAGAGAGTGTGTTATCTTTCTGATATAGGTTAACCGCCTTAATTCAACGTGTGGTACACCCTAAAACGTAAATATTGCATTTGATATATGTATAATACGGTGGTGTGAAAACACCTACAAACGTAATTTATTAGACTTGTACAATATTAAGAAGGGAAATATAGATAAGGGACGAAGGATGTAAATCTGGCAAATTTTTAAAATTTAAGGAACAAACTGAAAATTATAAATTTGGAAATATTAAACATCAAAGGCTTAAATTGAAGATAAAACAATTCATGTAAACATATTTGGAAATATCAAAAGTGGAAATAAAACTGGAAATAGAGTTGTAAAACTAAAGTTGAGAAATTTGTAACATATTTTGAAAATTGTATAAAAGTGGAAAATAAAACGAGAAACATTTATGAAATTAGAAAACATTTGAAAATTGAAGAAGTTAAAACGCTGAAATTTAAATAAAAGTGTAGTACATAAGTTGTAAGTGGTACCACAAGACGTGACAAACTTAAAAATAAAAGTGGTACCATAAGACGTGAAATACTTAAAATAAAAGTGGTACAATATGTGGAAAAATTAAAACTTTAAATGAAATAAAATATTTCATAATCGACAATTTTTTCGCATATCTTTTTTTAGTAAATTTTACGTTAATTACATTTATTAGTATCATTTATTTATATTTTATTGTCTATAAATTTCATATGTGGTATGGTGTAGGTATAGGATATTCTTATTGTAATATCTGGTATATTGTAATACCTGGTGGTAGATTATAGTAGATAATATTTTTAAGAAATATAGTGGTAACCACTAGTAATTTCGGTAATTGTGTGGGTTTGTAATTATTTAAGTAGTGATTGAATACCTTATAATTTTATTTTTTCTGTTTTCGTGTATAAATTTGAGAAATATAACTGGTGTGGACCGTTCTTTAATAAATTTAAGGTGTATGTGTCTTTCTTTTTTTGTATCCCCAATATCTATCCTGGAAGACAGCCTCACGCCTTCCTTGATTCAAATTATTTTAGCGTCAAATCCGCTACATATTTGTGGCGCCCAACGTGGGGCTGTCTCGAAGGATAGGTGAGGGGCGTAGTATAAGGTGTAAGGTAGTAGTAAAGTAGAAAGTAGTAAAGTAGTGTAACAATGGTTACGGTTGAGGAGTTGCAGGTGGAGGTGGAAAGGTATAAGGAAGCTTTACGGAAGAAAGAGAAAGAGAATGAAGACTTGATTGAGAAGGTGAGAGATTTAACAGAGGGAATGAGAGAGATGGAGAAACGAATGGAAGAGAAAATGGCTGCAAAAATTGAGGAAATGATGAATAAAAGGTTTGCTGATGGGATTGGAGGGAACGGAATGAATGGAACCCAACAAAGGGTGACCTCTACTCCAAAGGTAGTAAATGTAAAGAGGAATGGGAAAGGGGAAAAGAAGGACGAGAGAGTGAAGACCAAAGATGATGAAAAAGTGATGTACAAGGATGATGAGTTAAGTGATGTGACTGAGGATGAAGGGGATGGGGATGGAGAGAAGGATGTAAATAAGGTGTTGAATGGGAAAAATGGGAAGATTGAGAAAAATGAGAAGAATGGGAAGAATGAGAAAAAGGATAAAAAGAAGAAGAAGAAGACTTCTAAGAACAGGAGGCATGAAAGAAGAATGAAAAGTAAGAGTATAGACTCATTATATAGTAGTTCGGAAGGTGAAGTGAATGTGTTTGAGGGGAATGAGACGGGATCTGGTTCTGAATCTGAGCGTAGAGTGAAAAGGAGTGTGTTGATTCGGGATATCCCAAAAATTAATAAGTTTAATGTGTATGGAACGAAAGAGGTTGAGGAGTTCTTTAGGGAATATGAGGGTTATTGTCGGGAGAAGTTTGATGAGAATAAGGTGTTTTGGGTGAAAGAGTTGGGCGAATTTTTAGAGGGGCGAATGTTGGAATTTTATAAGGCTGTTAGTGTGGGTGAACCAAAGTATGAAGTGGTAAAACAGAGGATAATGGACCAGGTTGTGAGAGTGAAAGGGGGAGTGAAGTATAGAAAGGTGAATGATTTTGATAAAGCTAGGCGTGGAAAGAGTGAAAGGATTGATATGTATGCGCATCGATTGGAAACCTTGGCGAGAAAGAAGTTTGGGGATGATGATGTGGACGGGAATAAGAGATTGTTGAAGAAGTTTTTGGAGACGGTTCCGACCTCGGTGGCAGAATATGTGAATTTGCGAAGGAAAGAGAAAATGAGATGGGCGGGAGAACGATTGACTTGGGAAGATGTTTTGGAAATTGTAGAAGATAGGGAGTTTGAAGGCGAGCGAGAGGAGAATGAACGACGTGAGGTGTACGGTGGTAGGGAAAGGTTTGCGGCGAATGAAAGGGCTTCACCACCCCCTCAGTATAAATCATATAGGGACGCATTAAAAGCTAACCCCTATGAAGTAATGGTGAAGTTTTTGGAAGATTTTTATGGTGGTTTTGGAGATGAGGAAAGACAGGTGAATGTAGGAGGTGTGAATGGTGTACATAATTTTGCTGGTCGTCAAGTAGGAGGAAATGTGAATGTGAGGGGGACCGCTGGGTATAACCAAGGACAAGGGTACAATCAGGGTCAAGGGTTTAGAGGTCGTGTTAACCAAGAGAATGTGAGTGCAAATAGGGATGTGAAGTGTTTTCGTTGTGGGAAAATTGGTCATATGATTTCAGAATGTAGATGGGCAACTGGTGCTTGTTTTAGCTGTGGGCAAGTGGGTCATTTGGCCATGAACTGTACGGACCCGCAAAGGGCTGGGTGTAGGAGATGCGGAGGTGTGGATCATTGGGTGCGTGATTGTCCACAGGGTGTAAGAGCAAGGCAACCGGTATGTGGGAACTGTGGTATCGAGGGGCATTTTTCTAGGATGTGTAGGTCCCCTAGAAATACTTGTACGACATGTGGGAAAATAGGGCATGTGGCTGGAATGTGTTGGAGTGTGAGGCAACCAGGAGGGGCAGGTCAGGTTAATCCTGGTGTGCTAGGTCTTGGTACTGGTGTTAGTGGTCCGGTTCAACCGGTTAGTGGTCAGGCTGTTGGTATGAATAGGAATGTAAATGTGAGTGAGGCAGGGGTGAACACGGTCAATAATCAGGTAAGGGTAAACACTCCGGGAAACGGGTTGCCTTGAGGGTTGCAACTGGTGAACCCTCAGGTGAGATTAGGTTGTCACAGATAGGGGATGTAAGTGTCGATGTGTTTTCAGTTGGTCCTGTGAATGAATGTATGAGTATTAAGGTTTATTGTGGAGGTATTGAGGTTCGTGCTTTGATTGATACTGGGTGTATGGTTAGTGTTGTGTATAAAGGAGCATATGATAGGATGAATATAAGGGAAGATCAGAAAGAAGTCGGTAGGGGTCATATTAAAGGAATTAGTAATGTGTTGGTACCGGTGGAAGTAAAATTTAGAGAGAGCGTTAAGATAGGAGGAATAGGCATGGAGGAGAGTGAGTTTTATGTGATTGATAGTAGGAACGAAAAGTATGATGTGTTATTGGGATATAAGTTTTTGAGTGCAAATGGGATAGTTATTCATCCTGATCGAAGGATGATAGAGAAGAAGGTGAATAAGGATGGGAAATGTCAGATGTATGTGAATGATTTAGGGAATGTAGATGTGAAATTGGTTAAAGGCGTGGAAGTGTTTGCTTTAGAGGATAGGGCCTTGAAGACGGATGAAGTAGTAAGTGTGAAAGTAGGTTGGAATACGAATGTGGGTGTGGATGAAAACCAGAATAGCATGTTTCTGGTGGATGGTTATGATGCGAGGTATAGGGTGAAAAGGGTTGCTCATGTCTTTGACGGTATAATAGATTTGAATAATCCTCGGGTATGTATGCAGAAGGTGCCTGATGTGAAAAAGAAGAGAGTGAGAGGTATAAGGGTTGGTGATGTAGTTGGTAGTTTGTATTCTGTTTTTGTATTAGAGAATTCGAGAGAGAATGAATGCTGTGTGTTTGCTGGTGATATTGAGAAGAAAAAGGATTGGGTGTATGATGAAATGGTTGATAAAGTAAAATTACCTGAAGGTTTGAATGAAGTAAGGAGACAAAAGGTTACGAATGTTATGGGAAAGGAGGAAAGCGCTGAGTCAGGGCGATGATGATTTTGGGGATGCGAAATTGCCTGCGTTTCGCATAGTGTTAGCGGATGACACCCCAATATATCAGCGTCCTCGGCACTTTCCTCCCCCCGTTGCGAATGAGATTGAAGAGCAGTGTGAAGAGTTAGAGCGAATAGGTGTATTAGAAGAAAGTGAGAGTCCTTGGAATAGTCCGATTGTGCCTGTGCGAAAACCTGATGGACGTTTGAGGTTGTGTATTGATTATCGTAAGGTGAATGAAAAGACTGTGAAAGATAGGTTTCCTATGTGTGTAGTTTCAGAATGCGTGTATAGTATGTATGGGATGAAAGTTTTTACGAAAATGGATCTGGTGCGTGGGTATTATCAGATGCCAGTGGAAGAGGATAGTAGGTGTGTGACTGCCTTTTCGACTGCAAAGCGGCATTATCAGTTTAGGAATTTGAGCTTTGGGTTAGCCAATGCTCCAGCGGCGTTTCAGAGGGCGATGAATGTGGTCATGAATGATTTTCCCAGTAAGAATGTGATGGTGTTCATAGATGACATACTAGTGATGAATGAATCTTTCTCTGAGCATTTGAAGTTAGTGAATGATGTGTTGAAAAAGTTAGAGGAGATAGGGATAAAAGTGAAAGTTGAGAAGTGTGAGTGGTTTGCGGATGAGGTTGAATTCTTGGGACATAAGGTGAGTGCAACAGGTTTGAAAAAGGCTGAAAAGTTTATTGAGAAAGTTCGGCAGTTTCCAAAGCCGAGGAATGTTAGAGAGTTGAGAGGATTTTTGGGTTTGGTAGAGTTTGGAAGGAAATTTATGAAAGATTGTTCGGGAGTGATGAAACCTTTGACTGAATGGACTGGGAAAAAGAAGAGTACGATTGTGAAGTGGAATGATAGAATGAATGAAGCGTTTGAAAAGTTGAAAGCTGAAGTCGCGAAGGATGTAGAGCTGGCTTATCCGGATTATAGTGAGAATGCGAAACCTTTGGAGGTTTATACGGATGCAAGTGGGTATTGTATGGGAGGTTGTTTAATGCAAGAACAGGTGATTGATGGGATTGAAAGAAAACGAGTGATTGCGTATGTTTCGAAAGCGTTTAGTATGACAGAGCGAAAGTATTCTACGATTGAAAGAGAGTTGGCTGCTTTGAGGTTTTGTTTGAAATCGTTGCGTCCGTTTTTGTATGGAATTAAGTTCATTGTGCGAACGGATCACCAACCCTTGGTGTATTTGCAGAGAATGAGGATCGTTGATAGTCGGCTTGCAAGAACTTTGGAAGATTTGAGTGATTTTGACTATGTGGTTGAGTATGTGCCGGGTGAAAGGAATGAGATTGCTGATTTGATGTCGAGAATGCCTGGGAGTGAGAGTATGAGTGAAAAGGTAGTGATAGACCCGGAATATTTGCCTAAGGGATTGATGAAGGGAAAAGAAAGTCAGGGTGGGGGTGATTCTATGTTTGAAAGTGTGTTGTACGGGTTACAGGACTTAGCTAGAGATAGGTTGGTTTCGAGAGTGCCTGAGAGTATGGAAGAATGCGGAAGGAAGTTATGACTGAGGTCACTAAGAAATCTGAGCAGATAGGGATTAGGAAGGTGAAATCTTTTATGAAGGAGTTAAAGGCTATGTGTAATGTAGGTGTGCTTCCGGTGCAAGAGGTATTGATTGTTGTGAGTAAGTTGTTTAGGATAGTTGTATGTGTGCATTATGGTGGAGAGAGACCAGTTTTGTATAGGAGTGAGGGTGTAAGTGGTGCAAAAGTGGGTGAGCTTCATTTACAGTGTTTGAGTGGGGTACACTATAATTGGGTAATCGAGAAAAAGAGTTATGATAGGAAGTATGTTTTGGAATCAGAGTTGGAGGAGTGTCTGTTTGAGGGTGATGAGGATGTGAAAATGATTTGTCCAGGGGAAATCGAAGAGGTCATGTATTGCAATCATGGGATAAGTGGAAGAATGGAGGTGAAGGTGCAGGTGAATGGGAAAGTATTTTGTGGACTGATTGATACTGGGGCTCAGATTTCTTTAGTGAATGCATCTGTGGTACGAGAAATTGAGCAAGTAACGTGGCAGATAGAGAGGAGGAGTACAAATGTGAAGATTAAAGGGATTGGGTCAGGTGATTTTGTTGCTTTTGAAGAGGTTTTGTTAAAGGTAGAAATAGGAACGCTAGGGGAAGTGGAACATAGGTTTGTTGTGCTGGACGAGGAGCGAATGCCGTATTGTTTTTTGTTTGGGATTGACTTTTTGAGGGTGAATAGGTTGTCCGTAGATGTAGGGAATGAAAGGTTGCTGAAGGGAAGTCGTGAGATTGTTAGAATGCAGAAGGAGAATGTGTGTGTTGTTGATTTTGTTGGCATGGTGAGAGTTGGTGTGGGGGATGAAGAACTGTTAAGTATGAGAGATATCGAAGTAATGCAAGAGGAATGTCCTATGGTCTGTGAGTTGAGAAAATGTATTTTGTCGGGTAAGGAAGTGTGTAGATGGGACCAGTTGATAGAAGATTTTAGGGTATTTGCGAAAAGGTTTGTTGTGTGTACTAATGTGGTGTATTATATTCGGAAAGTAAGAGAAGAGGATTTGTATGTACCGGTGTTTTCTGTGGTTGGAACGGTAGGGATGGCGTTAGTGATCCACCGTAGGTATGGCCACATGGGGAAGTTTAAATTGTGGGAATGTATGAAAGAGAGAGTGTTTAATCCTTGGTTAAGGAAAATAGTGAATGATGTTGCAACTACTTGTGAGGAATGTCAGAAAGGAAAGTATCAGAGAATGTATGCGAAACCCCCTGTGTTACGAATGGATGTGAATGAACCTTTTGAGTTAGTAGTGATCGATTGTGTTTCTTTGCCAGTGACTGCGAGTGGGTATGTAGGAATGGTGGTGATGGTGGATCACAAAAGTAAGTTTGCGTATGCTGTGCCGGTGAAGAATAAGACTAGTATGAATGTGGCTAGGGTGGTAAGAGAAGTTTTGTTGCCGATGTGTGTATGTAAACCGAAGCGAATGTTGAGTGATAATGGACCGGAGTTTGTAGGGCAGGCGTTTGAGGAAATGTTGAGTGATTGGGGCATTGAACATGTGAGAACGACGCCGTATATGCCGAGTTCGAATGGGTTAGCGGAGAGGACGATTCGAACGTTGAGTGAGATGTTACGAATGATGAGTGAAAGAGAGAATGATTGGGATTATTGGTTAGGAAGAGTGTTGTGGGCTTATAATATGACTGTGCATAGAGCAACTGGTATGTCTCCTTGTATGTATGTGATGAATTTTGAGAGGTTTGTGAAACCCAGGCTGGGGTTACCTGAAGGTGATAGGGACGTTTGGAGAAAGGGTAGCTTAAAGTTTGCCAGTTTTAAGGTAGGGGATAAGGTTTTGAAGGAAGTGATTGAGAAAGGGCGGTTGAACGTGAGTAAGATGAGAGAAAAGTTTGAGGGACCGTATGTTGTGAAAAGGGTTATGTCTAATGGGGTTAGTTATGTGTTGGAAAGTGAGAATGATAGTATGAATGAGTTTAGGGCCCATCAGGTACAGTTGAGGCCATGGAGGGAACCTCCTAGTTATCTTAAGATTCATCCCGTATATAGGTTTCTGGTGAATGAGGACGATTTGAATGAGAATGGGGATATAGTGGATGATTTATGGTTAAAGGGGAAAGAGTTAGTGTTGGTGGAAGAGATACGAAAGAAGAAGCGTAAAAGAGGAATATCGGGTAATGTTAGCAAATTAAGGGTGTTGTTTAACGATGATAATGAGAATGATGAGTATTTTTCAGGGTTTTGGTGGGATAATGGGAATAACGATCAGAGTTTGAGAAAAAGTACTTACACTGTATGCAAGTTTCCTTTGGATGAAAATGAGAGTGTGTTGGCAGGATTAAGAAATATCAGAGATAGGAGTGTGCA